>VXBJ01002090.1:246520-281880 GCA_013400055.1 Nycticryphes semicollaris | reverse complement strand
TTTTTTTTAAGTGGACACAGATGGCAGGTTTGTGAAACTTGGCATAAACTTTGTCTTCTTTATTGAGAATTGGTAGTTAAGGGAGTTTAAAGAAGCTCATGGGATGTTATAAATTCATTTCTGAGCACGTCTGAAGGACATCTGCTCAGGTTGTAAGAGAGCTGAACAAAGCTTCACCTATTCAGTACATCGCTGGACACTGCACACACAGCTGTCTGCTTTCAGGCAGTTATTCCCCCTCGCACATAACGGATTTGGGAATGTCTCCATGAATTACGTGAAGTAATATCTTCCAAGAAATCTCAAGAGGCAGAAAACTGCAGGTTAATGTCATTTTGAGAGATTTAGCAATTTTAGTTGACTTTACAACATTATCAATATTCTTCTAAACAAAAAAGCAAAACCCTCTACACTATATAGCCTGGAAATACCAGTGCGAGACAGAAAGACAAATAGAATATACCACAGATATCTATTACTGGCTTCATGTTGCAGTGAAGAAATCTGTATAGTCAGTGAATCAAAGCAGAAAGATGGCAACTCTGCAACATCATCCCGGCACTTATATGTATTCAAATACCTCAGTTTCAGCTTTCAAATACAACAGATATGTTTATGGATTAAATGCCAACTCTAGAAACACATACTGAAGATAAGCTAAAAAAAAATAAAAATTATTAGACAAAGTCAATTAAACACAAGGAGCAAATTTATATATGAAAAAAACCAAAGTAGTTTTTTTTATTTATTTCCTCTGTAGTGGTGTCTAAAAGAGTCCCAGATAGTCTGATCACATGCTGAGAAGCTCTAAAGAAATGCCAATTAAAGTACAAAAAGGACTTTGTCTAATATTGTTAATAAGATTAAAAAATGGAGTCTGTTATTTTTTTCAATCCAATAACAGAAACTCTTTCAGTGAAAACAGATCCAGAATATTACTGTGTGATAGTAGCACTTTTTGAAAATGTGTATTTTTAAATTTCTTTTGTAGGTAAAGAATCAGCATAAGTAAGGTAATAGCTATGATGTGAGGTGACGTGATAAACAAATGTAACATATGTCGAACTCAAGTGTTATTGATCTTTGTGGGCACATTGGGTATGCAGTAGTCCAGAGATGTGTAGACTGGTATGGTGCAGGCATTCAATTATTATGTAAATTAACTTGCAAAAGCGCCAGATTTGCATTAACCTGAGGCAAGAAGAAAAAATTATATAGTATTTATATATATATATATAAATAGAATTACAGCATATTATACCACTTTCCTTCCACATTAGCCTCTCAGATCTTCTAGTTCTATGGAGGTACGTAACTCAAAAATTTGTCCATCTTAGCCTCCAAACAGTTATTTATGGAACAGGGATAGTTCAAGTCCTCATAATGGAGAATTGTCATGCACATCAGCAGAATTGCATCAAACCATTAAAATGATTGCTATTTAAATAGCAGTTCATTCCTGTGTATATGTTTGTGAGATGTTCTTTTGTTTCATATTTAACCTTCTTGTTTTCACTTCCAGGAGCTGGAGTTTTCCAACCTGTTTGCGGTCCTTCACTGTATCCACTCATTCTTTGCAGCCAAAGTGGCTTGTTTGGACCCTTTGTACGTAGGCAGTCAAGCCACAGCTTCTGCTGCTCCCACGACTTCTGGTACTGGCAAATTAAAGTATACTACTTGACATCTCGCATTAGGGCACTGCCACTTAACAAAAAGACATAACAATGTATAAATATTCATAAGATGTAGACCTTTGGTGAACCATGTACGTGGAAACCAATCCTGGAGGCAAGACATCTTGCAGCATCAGCAGATAAACGGTCACATGGGATCATAAATTCATCTCTGTTCTGCAAGACATCAGTAAATAAACCTAGTCAAAACCCCAGAATAGGATGGATATGCTTTTAGTATGATCTATTTGTACTTACATAGTACTTTAAGCAACACTGGAAGCAAAGGAATAAATGACGAAATTAAGCACTTCAGTATTTAATAAAATTTTCAAATTGCTGTAATAATACACAAATAGAATTGTCATTTTCCTGTTTTCAGTTGGTTTTTTATGACAATATACTAAACTCTGAGTATGAAACTAATACCTTATCATTATATTATAAATGACATAAGAGCAAGCAACAAGCATATAGTACATGGTGACAAGGAGATAAGCATGAAAAGGCATTTGTGTAAGTATCTCCTCAAATAAGAAAGCACTTTAAGCACTATTGTAAATCCATACTTGTGTCCCTACATGGAGTCATACTTCATTTTCTATTTTGTTTTTTTTAGTCTAAAAACAACAACAAATATATAGCCATATTGAACTGATAGATTAAAAAAGAGCCACAAAAAGCAAAACATCTTTCTGTGACTAAGCCCCTTTCCTTTGAGTAAAAAGAATGTGATATGAATTTAATATTAAGTACAAATTATGTGCTATTTACTTCCTCCCTTTTCTTGTCAAGAATTAAATTCTGTAAATCTAATAGTCTTTGTTTGAAAGACTTAGCTGCTGAATTTAAGAGACAATCCACTTAATACCTTGTTTCCATCTTTAATCTTGATTTCACATCATAAGTAGAAACTCTGTTCCACTCAGGCTCTCAACAAAATAGACATTTTACATTATGCTTGAAAAATTAATCCACCCTTTGAATTCAATAATACTTTCTTTTCTATATATATTGTTAGTAAAAGACAGGAATAAATTAAATAACCTGTAAAGAATATATGACAGAATGCATAAAGTCTTTGTACGTTAAGAATTTTACATCGCTCTGGACCACATTCTAGTTCCAGAATATAGTTTAATGATGAAATATGAGGGAGTTGTAAATTTAAAATTAGTTTATTTAAATATCATTTTGCAAAATAATTGAACTCTGTGCTATTAGATACATGGGAAAACGGTGGGAGCATGTGTGAGGTATAGCTGAAAAAACAGAAAAGGTGAGGGATTCTTTTGCAAGACAGGATAAGAGAACTTAAAAAACTGCAGAAAGAACAGTCAGTGCAGCTACAGTGTGTGCATAACGTTGTAAATGGTACTTTGTGGGGTTTCTGTTTATTATATCAGAATCAAAGCTTCTCTATTTTTCCTCTTTTTTTTTTTTTTTTTTCCCATTTACATTTGTTATATAAGCACACAGCATGTAAGAGTTATGGACACTATCTTCCTTGTTTAGCAGAAAGACTAATTCTGTCACAATCCTATCTACGTATTAAAATAATTAGAACTTCAAAAGTGAAGCTAGAGAAAAGCTTTTTCAAAATGGGAACAATTGAAAATGCAAGGCAGGGACAAAGGAGAAATCCACCACTGGAGAAAAATCACATCTCTGTTTATTTGCTTTGCATTAGAAGTATTTGGATTTATGTGTGTGAGTATCCTTGCCATGAAGTATAGCTGATCACACTTGGTACTAGTTTCAAATAATCTGAAACTATATTTTCTGGGGACTCTCATCACTTTCAAATGGCTTTCAATACATGCTTACTTCTTATTAGTACACCTCAAAGGGTTACACATTTATTTTCCATGCTAAATACAATGGAATGATGTTGTAATCCAGCTATTAAATGTTTTAAGTGTCATCAAAATCCACCATTTTCATAGTCGTCATCATGTGTTTGTTTATTTGAATTGTCCCTAAACAAAAGGGTCACATCCCGGTCTGTGAACAACACATAAAACTGCCACAGCTCTCCATGGGATCTTGAGTTTGTTCCTAATAGAGTACAAACCCCAGATATTTTGAATCCAAAGCTAGAGCAGTCTAAGGGGTTTAACGATGCCAACTGTCCTTGTCAAGAAAGCATATACTGGAAACAAATTTTGACAGAGCACTGACAACACTGAAAACAGGAGCCTGATACCTATTAATGACAGTTCTCCTCCTCCTTCGAATCACCTCCTTCTTTCTCTTGCGTCACTGTGGCACTCAACGCCACACCTCAGTAAAGGCCATGCTGCGAACAGCAACATCTAAAACTCATCAGCTGCCAGTTGAGTGGTTTTCCTTCAACCATTCATGTTATGTGCACAGTTGTACCGCTGAAACTGAGGTTGTTTAATCTGCCTAAATGAGCATAACATCTACCCAAACCAGTAGGAAGTATGTCACTGCACATTGCTGTTGATTAAGGGATTCCATGATATTAGAACCTGAAAAAAAAAAAAAACAACCCAAACCCAAAAAAACCACTTGTGCAGAACTAAGGTAATGACACGAACTTTTGGGACTCCACTCTCTGGGTATCCTAGAGATCTCTGTCACGTATTCTGATTGTAGAACTGCTGTGTTCATCAAGGAGACTTATGTAACTGGGCGTTAAAGACGTATAACATTTAAGAGGCATGTAACATCAGCCTGTAAATTTTTCTAAACCCCTATATTTCAAAGAGCTAAACTGGTGGGGCTTAATCAATGCTTTTATTTTCTAAAAGATCACAGTGATGTTGTGAGAACATAAGATGCCATAGCTTTGACTGCAGGTCAGTGTTGATTTGTAAATGCAGCAGAGGTTTGTGCACTGACCTCACAGAATATTCAGAGGTAACTCCGTGTCCAGGCTTGCCCGGTTAGAGCAAGTTGGTCAGAAATTCAGTCTTGAACCAAAGAGGGAAAATTTTAAACTCTGTGTTATAACTAATACTGAAATAGCAAATTATAATTTAAAAAATTATGATATAGCTATATTTTTCATTTAGATACTTACAGGAGATTCCTGTTTAAAGCATAGTGAACTTCATAGGTATATGTCAAAAACCAGGCTTTATGTTGCAGCGTCTCCTTTCACTTGTGACAAATGATGAATGAAAGTATTTTGTAAGTCAACGCAGCCCAGTGACAATGAAATAACAAAATTGTAATGAACTATCAGCTTTTGCTAAAAATCTGTATGCAAGAGAAAGCAAATATTTCAACAAAAAGGAAACCAACCAACCCATAGCATAAAATGTAATTTGTTCTCTTTTTGTCGTGATATTCTTAAATAAGTTTAATAAAAAAAATCTTTATAGTACTGTGCCTATTGAAGTGATGTTATATAGTATACCAAAAATATGTAATCTTTAGTACAACTAAATATGGTTTGATTTGCTTTGCTTTATATGGAAATTTTAGATAATCTGACGTTCACAGAACAAACCATATGCTAGGTTATAGAGTTAGCATAATTTTATTATGAAACAAAGTGTTACATATTTGAATACTTGTTATCCTGGATTTCATCAGTGAATGAAATCTCCTACATCTTTTAAAAAATACAGTTCCAGATTTTCAAAATAACTTTGCATTCCAGCAGCATGAAGTCACCTTTGAAATAAAAATCAAGATATTTTTAAATGTTGGCTATTTTATTTTGTTAATTAAGTGCAGGAAGAAGTTTGTGGAGACAAACTAGTTGTAAGTGGATTATTTTTGAAAACCAGTAATTCGAAACTTTGGCCATTCAAACTAGAATTGATAAGAGTAAAAAAATAATATGCAGTATCAATATGCTTTGAGATAATAATAATGATAAATAATCTTTTCCATATTAGGTCTTGATTCCACAAAATTATATTTGTTTACTTTGCGTGCTTAGACTTTATCAGACCACCTCAAAGTGGCTGGTTAAATACAGGAATAGGTAGCTGTTAATGCTGCAGCCTATTATTTTAAATGTGATTTGGGTTTTCAATGCCTTAAGATGTTTCTTACATAAAACAAAATATTAAAAAGGCTCAAGATCTTATGAATGTCCAGTTGCTGCCCTTAGAAATTTAGCAGCTTCGCTCCATATCGTTGTCTAGTACCCTGGAGTATTCCCTGTGCCAAACAGAAAGATCCACTTCCTTACAGGGTGTTGTCTCTGAAAAAAAATGTAGTGTCTGGAAAAACATTCATGCTGATTTTAAAATATTCAGCTTTGGGCGATTATGAGTTCCAACTTTAGGCTTGCACCTCTGACCAGTGCTGCATGATGGGAAGCATGGGAGACACTCACTTAACCTTCCTACATTTAAGTACCTGTCTGAGATGTCTAAGGTAGGACTTGAGGTTCTCAAAAGGGAAATACAAGGTGGGAACATAGTTCAGGACTTCTGAAGGTGCATGAATGTTTGTGTGTGTGTCTCTCTCTAAGGAGGTAGAAGAGAATCTGTGTTAGTATTTTCATTTTATCAGGAATGTGCTTTTGAAGCCTGCTGCCATTCACTGTCCTATTCTCCATATCACAGACCTATATTTTAAGGGCATGAATCGGGTTTTTAGGGTGAAACTTGGTGAGTGTCACACCTATATGAATTCCAGGTCCTGATGGGCTTTCAGACTATGTGGCCCAGCTGAAGTGAGTCCCTCTGAGATGCTAACAACATGGCTTCCAGCTCCTGATGACAGCCATTTTTGTCTCTGCAGTGGCTGCTGCTCCTGCACTGTGGGTTCTTGAAGAACCCTGGAAAGCTGAGTTTCACAGGACAGCCCTCCTGAACTTAGTGCCTGAAGGGGGATGCTGCATTGCGGTAAGGGGCTGAATGAAGCTGAAGAAGGCTCATGGGTGCACAGGGCAGGTTATTCTGCAACACCTTTTTCCCTTGCCGCACAGGGATAGTAGTGGCCACAAGCAGACTACCCTGTACTGGTCAGCACTCTCCGTGCTGTGTCTTTCTCCCTGTCTACCACAGATAGTCACATGAATATTGCTCTGAAGTCCCCAGGCACACGTCCCTGTCCCCTCACTCTCTATGATCAGACAAACCACCAAACTGTACACTCAGCTACATAATGGAGCCTCTAAACCTCTTATACAGCCAGGGGACGTTACTAAAGATTATGGCAAGGACATCCATGTATGTGTAAGAGTGCTTAAGTGCACGATTAACATTCAGGTTAAAACAAATAAAGACATATCTGAGGAGCTCGAGTGCTTTCCTGATGTAGAGGGTTCTTAAGTGCAATTTTAGTATTTTCCTGGAATAGGGTTTGCAACGTCAACACATTTCTACTTGCTTGACTCCACTTTCAGGACGTTTAGTGAAGAGATTGGTTCATACTCAGTTGGAAGCATAGAGAAAAGCATGGGAATACTGGAATAAAAAGAAAATTGTTTGAATCCTGTATATTATTACAGTTCATTACATAATCTATTAAAATACACTGAACAATATACACCTAAATGCTTTCATTTATATAACCTAGACAGTTTTCACTATGGTATACATGCCTTCCACGTTCAACAACTTTCTCCACAAGAATCCCAACTGTATATTATAGAAATTCTTTTATTATTCAGTATATACTAATATATAATTCATAGTGTGTGTGTATGTGTGTGTATATATATTAGTATATACTAATGGAAGATATTCAGTATATATTAATAAAAGTTGCATATTAGGCACAACTATAAAACAGAGCATAAATCCGTGAAGCTTTACATTTAAAAACCTAATCTTATAATACTATAAAGAAAAATATGTATATTAGTTGAAGAAATGGCTATTTTTGCAGGATATGCACAATCTGGATATACGATAATAAATTGATAAACGTTAACCGATTTGCTATTTCATACCTCCAGGAACTTTGATTTTTTAATTATTCTTATCCTGTTAGCATATTTGCAATATGTGTCATAAATTTTAATTTGTTATGGATAAAAATGACTGAAAAAAATGTAATAGAAAGTGCTATATATTTTATAAATATTAAACATTTAAGAAAAAATATTCAAGTTATTTATTTAATTTTTAGTTATGGTTTTGTGGTTGTTTGTAATATGTATTTGTGACAAACATTAGTCACCTAGTTGTTTAAGCTCATTAATGTACCACTAATAAAATGCTATCTTCTGTTTTGTTTTTGTTATGTTTTGGTTTTGTTTCTTTTTGTAATGGAACATAACAAAAAATAGAAAATAAATACTTTTTTAACTAACCTTTTGCATTCAGTCATACAGTGTATGAGTTTTATATCATTGAAAGCCAAGTTTGAGAGATCAAGAAAATGCTTAAAGAACCTGGGGTGGTAAAGTTATTTCCCAACACCATGTTCAAGAGTTTACTTGACAGAAACAATGACAATTCCTTACTTGTATGATCATTTCCAGAAGTCATGTTACCCACTTAAATTATGACTAGGATTTTGGAAATATATGCCTCTCCTCTATCTATGAAGCTTACCAACAAACAGATTATTTAAGTACGCAACCGCTAGATTATTTTATGATGGACATTAATTGCCTAGTGTTGGTTGGAATGAACTTGGGCCAGATATTGCTATGCTTGAAGGTATTTTTGGTGCATCTTTACAATCTAACAACTTTCAAATGGTGCTACAACTACTGGAATAAAACCAGTATATCTGATTTCAGAAAGAGACTATGAACTTTGGAGCATTTACTTTTGTGTCACTGGTATGGAGAAAAGGAAACATTGGTTGGCCCAAGTGGTTATGGTAACAGTTGTGTATCACCACTCTGGAGATGATTTAAAACTCAAGAGGCCATAAACAGAGATTTATATTTTTTTTCCTAAAGGACGCAGCACAGAAACCATGGCAGCGGGAAGAGAATGTGTGGCAGTGCTGCCACTCCATACTCCCTGATTTGGCCCCGCAGAGCTCTGAAGACAATAGTGTTTTACCCACTTACATTTTTTCTGGACTACCTCAGGTGCAACCTGAACCTTTGTCAGACTATTTTGCTGCAGGTTGGATGTCTAGAAAGATTTTTACTAGAAAATGAGGTTTATAAAAAAGGCAAAAAAAGCTCCATGAACTACCAAGAGCTTCAGTGAAAAGACAAGATATAAAATACTTATGTGGCCAGATCCAAACTCTCACCTATCGCTTTTAAATAGACACAAAATCCTTTTAGCTAAATGACTTTCCCCCCTTATTTTGATTGAAGTGGCTTGTGAGAGAAGAGAAGGGGTCTCAGAAGGTCAAACCCTTTCACTGAAGCAAGAAAGAGAGATTGGGATGCTCAGCTGTGGTCTTTGCAATGTCACTGAGCGCAGCAGAGATTCAGATCAGGGCAACTTCACAACCAACTTGTGTTCTGTTCACGGAAAACAAAATTTTGCAAGAAGCATGACATTAAGGCCTTCCACCTTTTCACAGGAAACAGAAGCTCAGGCTATGGTTAATATGGAAACTCAGAGACAAAGGGAACTCATATCTGGGTGGTTTGTGTGGCAGGGAGCAATTTCACAGAAGTATATATGGAGTTTTTCTCCAATAAGGAGTTTGAGAGCCCCAGTACTGGTGTGGTGTAAGAGAGATCCCAGCTGTTTGAGCAGATTACAGCAACCTAGCGACCTACTGTGAAAAACCAATAGGCTTGTGAGATGGTGGGAAAATGTTCAGAGGAATATAAATTTAGGCAGAACCTCCTGAGTCACTGAATTTTATCCAGCTTCCTCAGACAGTCATGTCATATAACCCCTCTCACAAATGTTTAAAGTTCATCTTAAAAGTAATTAGGCTTTTTGGCCCTCTTCCTCTTGTTGGAAAGCCTTCCAGAATCTCACTGCTCTGATGGTTTGAAACTGTCTTCTAATTTCCAGCCTAAACCTATTTGTAACTAGTTTATATCTATTTGATTTTGTGCCAGCATTATCCCCTAATTTAAATAGCTCTTTTCCAGCCCTGATGTCAACCCCCCCGCCTTTCTCCTCCTCTCCTCGATATATTTATAGCAAGCAATCATATGCCCTGACAGCTTTCATTTTGCCTGAATGCACAAGCCAAGCTCATACAGAAGATGTCTATGCAGTGCAGTGAAATTTGGTGCAGAGATTCCTGAGCTATTGCTGACTCCAGCTGACAGGTCTACCTGTTGTGCTGCAGCAATACCAGCTCAGGGCCAGAAGCAGTTCATCCACTTTAATGCAGTTTAAGATAATAAATACAGCCCATCAGCACCACACCGTGATATACTGCTTCCAGAGCAGATAAAGTCCATGGCAGCTCAGGGCTCTCTGCACTGCTCTTCATTGCTCAGTGCAGACATTCGCTAATCAGGTTCCCTGGCTTGTTTCCATACCGTCCTAACAGGATACAGTCTTCCTCTAAATCTGTCCCAGTTTGACTTTTTTCCCTGCTTGTGACTACTCCGGCACCTTACCCTGCATTCCAGATATGATGTCCCTTATGTCCTGCCCTATGGCCATAATATTTGTTGACCGTCTGCAAAGACTGTGACTGGTTGCATGAGTTATTTCTGTGGCTGCATCACACTGGTGACTCACAGGCATCTTGTGAAAAGCTAGTATATCATGAACCTACTTGTTCTTCCAGTCATGTGATCAGCTCTCAGCTCATCAGTAATGAGGATGGGGTACAGGAACAGGTCAGTTTATCACCCAGAAGATAAACTAGGAGCCTTTCGCTTTTTTTCCCCTACATTATGGGGAAGGGGAGGCACAGAGAAATGAGACATCGTTTTAAGAGTTAGCTTTCAGTGTGACAACCCCAATGGCTGTCAGGGCAAAGATGCAGATTTGGATGCAAATTTTTTTTTTCTGGGAGGCAGGTTAGAGGATTTATATGCCAGTTCTCCCCTTTCCACATCTTTTGGCTTCCAGCCATGACTGAATAGAAGAAAATAAAAAGCCCTGTAAAGGGCAAAGGAGAGAGAATGAAAGGCTCATAGGAAACCTTTTCTTTATGGTCTTCCATAGATAAAATATCTCCAGCATTTATCAAGTCTTTTATTGTTTTTAATTCTGAGTGATTAGTCTTTCTTTTTTTTTTTAACCCCTGTAGTTGGATTATATTGCAGCCTTGGCTGGGACAGGAATCCAATGACAAAATCATATTCTAAAGACTTCTTTCTGTTCAGGCCAGAGAAATCGCATTTTTCAAAGCCTGTTCTCGCTTCAGGTGATCAGAAGGTTTGGAACACAAGTAACACAATAAAAAAATTTAAAATTTTCAGTGGGTGTGATATATTTTTTGTTGTTCTTTTTTTTATTCTTTTTAAATATGAGCAGGTGAAGCTCAATGAAACAATGGCATTACCCTTCTATTCCTGTACAGAAATGAACTTCTGCGAGCCCATTTATTTTGACTGCTGTGTGATCAGTCTGAAGGACTTTAAAAAAAACAGAAGTGCAAATTCATACAAAGTCAACAACAACAAAAAAAAAATTGCAAGGATTAACCTCAGCTAGGAGTCTGTGGAATTATCTGAAGTTATTAATAGCATGTGCTAAAAGGTATTTTTTTTAATGAACAGGAACATTACATTTTAAATTTATGTGTACATTTAGCATTAGCTTTAAAGCATGAGTTATGAGATGTTTCTATAGAAAGAAAAATTACTTCCAATATATAATACATCAGACTGCCTTATAGTAAATATGTAAATTTGACTAAACTTAATTCAAATGCAGTGGAGTGGCTGTACTGTAAAACAATAGATGGTTGTTTAAAATGGTGTTACAATCCTGCTGTTTGACTCCTGAGAGGTTTTGGAGCTACGCCCATGAGCAGATGCATGGGATGTCTATTGGATCCATCAGTACAAGCCAGTGCCACAGAGTAAGGCTGTCCTGTACTTGTGTCCTTCTCAAAAAGGCCTGTGACAGCCTGATCTTTCATAATCTCAGTGAGGGAGACTTTTGGTCTTCCATTATTTTATGGTGAAAAACACTGGCCTCACAAAACTGAACTTCAGGTCATTGAAGCCGCATTTCCCTTCTCAGGAGACTTTGACTCTTCTTCAGATTATTATTTTAGGCATGTATTCAGTAATGTCATCCTTTACTATAGACTCGTCTACCTCAAGAATGAGTGAGACTCAGTGGTCTGTGATTCTCAGGATTCCCTCCAGAGCCCTTTTTTGCACATGCGAACATAGGACATTAGAGATGAGCTACGTATAATATTTGGTATTTGTCTAAGTGGCAGTTTGCAAATGAAGCGACCTCTGCCATAGTCCTTCAGATTTATGGGTGAGTTCCTTGTGTGACTGCCATCTCATCGTGGTGACATCTTTTCCTTGGTTTCATACCTGCATATGTCTCTCAAATTGCTATTGTTCCCTCAACCTGCTGAGCTGCATTGCCCTAAAGTGAACATTTGTTGTGATGTTAAATACAAAATACTTTAGTTTTTGACACCCCACAGTTCCCAAATTCAGCTCTCAGGTTGACCTCTGAAATTTCATAGAATGGTTTGTGTTGGAAGGGACCTTAAAGATCATCCAGTTCCAACGCTCCTGCCATGGGCAGGGATACCTCCTATTAGACCAGGTCACTCAAAGCCCCATCCAGCCTGGCCTTGAACTTAGACCTCTTCCTTGGATGGGATATCCACAGCTTCTCTGGACAACCTGTTTCAGTGCTTCAGAGCAGCCCAAATTTTGCTGATGTTCACAGTGTTTCTGTAAATGTGATACTGGATGTATGGTGAGATAATGATAATGATACTAAAAGGCTTGGTGCAAGCTATACAATTAATATTCTCATGGCTTTCACCTCATGGCCCTGTATAACTTTTCTGCATGCCTTTTCTTTGCATTACCTCTTCTCAGGTAGCTCAGATATCTCCTTGCCATTGTAGCTGAATAGAAGATAAATTAAACAAGAAAATTATTAGAAGGCATGAAGGAACAAGAAACTATCAAGGAACAGAAAGGGATAGCATCATTCGGGAAGCTCTTTACTCTCTCTATGGGAAGATGCAAGTTTCCTAGATATGAGCAAATCTAAAGGGAATAGGTTCCTCACCAAAGATAGTGAAAAAGAAGGGCAAAATGTTCTGCTGACTTGCATATAAATTGGAAGCAACTGGCAGTGATGTGAAAAAAGGATTTGAGGACCATGTCTTTTAATTTTTTGGGACATCTGAGTCTTTGAAGTTGGCAGAGAAAACATTAATAATGATTAATATTCTCTCATGCTTCAATGAGAATATTAGGTAGAGAAATAGGAGATATACTACAAATACAGATCCTGTTCTTTTTGTGGATAATCTAAAACAAATTTCTTAACTATGTGGTAATTTTCTGGCCATGATTTTGTCTAGTGTTGTGGAATGAACTAATTTCAGAATTAGGGTCACTTTCTTGAACTGGAAGAATCTTTTCTTATTTATTTTGTATAAACCTATATCCCAATGTATTTTGTAGCATTTGCATTTCTTCCCTTGTGTTTGTGTGTCTGCTAAGCTAACATAACATCATTCTTAAACCAGAACGCTGTTATTCTGATGTTACCAAAATGCTTTATAAAACGTTGGGGTTATAAGGTGTCAAATAATTTGTATGCCTGTTTTCTGATTTCATGCCTTTCCAAATGACAGTGATGCTGTAGGTCATGAGAAGGCCTAACTAATCCATGCACTCTACTATGTTTCTGTATGTATCTGGGCAGGTCCTTTGCAGTCACAGGGCCAGACAATGTGCCTTTAAATAACATAAAGGTGTCTTCATTGTTTCGTTTGTGTTGGCAGGCTTTTATCCCCCCTCAGGCCAAACCAATTCTGTAAGTAGTAAGTCGACAGAGGCCAGAAGCATCAAATCAAATAGTTCTGGCATTATCTCTTAATGACTTTTTTGCGGGCTATCATGAGTCATCTCTTATTTTTTGCTTGACCCATCTCAGACAATTCCAAGTAAGAGGCACTTAAGTCAAAATATTTGTACAGAAACCACTAGGTCATCCTACAGCATTATCAAATTGTTTCATAGTAGCTGAGTAGCTCTAGATGAGTCACAGCAGCAACCATGCATTGATGAATCCTGCAGAAATCAATAGCTCCTTCCATGTGCTCAACAATCTGTATAAATAGATATAGTAGACTCTAGAATGGGGGCCAAAAATTCAAAATTATAGTTGAAGTGTAATTTGTAATTTGACAATTCTTACAAGTTCAGGGGAATATAATTCCCTTCAAGTTTTCAGCACATTGAACTAATGCTTCGACTTTTTTAGACCTTTATTATGAAGCGAGAGAGAAAATGCATATCTACTATAGATGACAAGGTAGCCAACCAACAAACAGAAAGTTTCTCAGCAAAAGCAATGCTGGTGATGTAAGCAAAGTGATGCTGGAGAACATTCCTGGGCACTGGAACTGAACTGCTTCCACTGTTCAATCATTATGTCCTTAGAGTGCTACTTACGTTGTTAAATGATTGATTAAAATGATCCCTGGCATATACTTGGCCCAGGCTGTCTCCAGAGCAATTCCAGGCAGGGTTGCAGAGTAAGCACTGAGCAGGACCATTTGCCATAAGGAGATCGAACATCGTCATCTGGAGGGTGGAGAGTGCAGGAGTATGTGTGAGGGCTACTCCACGCCAGCTTGTCTCGGTGCCAGTAAACAATATTGGGCATGTTTAATTTAGTAGGATAGATGTAGCCTTGGAGGCCTTTTCCTGTGTATTAACAGCAAATCACTTCAGAAATCAAAGCCTTAATTAGAACCAAAGCATTAGCTTAATTTATCCCTGTCTACTGATATTTTAATGTGTTTACAAAGTAAAGCAGTGGCTGCCTGGTCACTGTTTCACATCTAAAATGGGACTGTTACTGTCAATGCTTAGCATACATTTCCTCTTATGAAAACGTTGGATCAGACCTTTCTCATGGGAAATCATATGAGCTTTGAGTTTTGTCTCTCCTGCTGCTCAAGGGGCACAGAAACATTATATCCATTTGGATATATCGAATGTACTTGAAAGCAAAGAGTATGAAGAGAAGGAAGGGGCACAGGACTTGACATTAGAAGGGTCTGTTGCATCACTCTGGAAGATCGAGCAGCCTGTGCAGACTGCTTGGTAGCCAAGCTATCCCACTGGAACAGAAGATAAATAACACTACATATGGCTTTGATAACTATGCTATCTTACCAGACTTGGGATACGATATAACAATAATGCAATCACAGTGGACATTACATACAAAATTGTTTCCTGGTCCCATTGGATTATTATCAAAGTATTTTAGTTACTCAGCTAGGGAGAAAAGTACGTTTACTGGAAACATACAGCAAAACTCAAACACAATAAATTTCTTCAGAGTATAAAATGACCTTATGGTATACTTGTAATAGAATTAAAAGCATTCTAATCAACTAAATTGTATATATTCTCTAGTTAAAGTTGTTAAAAACATGCAATGATATAACAGTTTTCTGCAAGACAACTGATGAGTACAACTATCACAAGACAAGCGAAAAGTGGTCACGTGCAGCTGTGTGTTTCCAGCAGATAAACTATTTCTGCCTAATGAGAAAGCTATTAACCTTTCTCAGGGAAACTGTCACAATATAGCGTTGTGATCCATGTCTTTGTACATATATTTAAAATGGATTCTCCTGAAATAACTTCTGAAGATAGCATAGGCAAAAATATGTCAGGTATGGCCATACAAGATGAGAAAATATACCTTAGAAAAGCCTGTACATAAACTGGCTTGAAAGTCTGCAACAGAGTTATCAAAAAATGTGACAGCGGCTGGTAATTAGAATTCTCTCATCTGAAACAAATTTCAATGAATTAATATCTGCCATCATCTTTTGTTTCCATTTAGAGAATAGACTGCAGCCTTCTGGAAGCTTAATGTGGAAGGAGAGCTAGTACCTAGGTCTCCTGCTCATGCCACTGTCTTATGATGTGTAACAGACCATTTTCATTCAAGAATGACTGAAAACAGCTCTAACGTCACAGCAGGCATGTGGCTAAATGAATATGTCAAGTTTCTTCAAATCTGAAAAACAAGTTGTAAGCTCTAAGCTATCCTTTTATCCTAACTTGACTACTTTTTGGGTGTTGGAAGTAAACCTAAGGGGGAACAGTTATTCAAGTGAATAGCACAGACTTCACAGTTGAAATTTTAAATGAGCACAACTGAAAAATAAACCAGCATGTGTTATGAGTGGAGAGTGTGCTAGTAATTCTGACTTAACTGAATATTTGGTTCAGAGTTTATGAACTCAGCTATTTTCAAGCAGTATTTTGTCTTTTAATTTCTACTTGCTTTCTGGGGGAGCGGTACACAGTGTTTTGTGGAAAAACGTAAAGATAAAAAATAAAAATAAAACCAATGGGCTAGGGAAATTAGGCTTTTACGCAGTAGATGGGTTTTAAATGTTTATGGTTCTAGCAATAGGCTCAAGCTCTCATCAGCTCTTCTAGGGCGCTTCTGTAACCAGTCCCCAGCGGCAGCGAGAGTAGAAGCATTAAAGGAGAATGGGGTTTGGCAGCAGCAGCCTGCTGAGAGTTTCCCTTTCCATGGCAGAGCCATGGTGCCACAAATGCCAACAAGCTGAAGCAGGCAAAACAATCTTCTTCCACTCTGCAGTTCAAAGCCTCTTTTGATGCCACCTGTGACTTGCAGGTAGATATCAAGTAATGGGGACCCAACACATCCTACGCCACTATTCCTTTTCCTCATCTTTCCAAGGCAGATTGAAAAGCAGTGAGTGCTGACTGGTACAGAGTCCAAGTTCACTTAGAGTGACAGCTGGAAAGTCAGATTCTGCCTGCTGTTATTACAGGGGAGCATTTATTAATTAGTATTCTTCATAAGTAACTTGTATTACTTCTTTCTCCTTTCTATTCCTAAGCCCCCTTGCTGGGGAACTAAACCACATATTCTTCAATGATGGCACCTGGATTGGGAGCAGCTAAGACAGCAAATCCAAAATAATTGAGCTGTGAAATGAAGAGGACAGACACAAGTAAGTAAATTTACCTGCATTTCCATTTTCTCCAATGCACTGTATTTTATGCTCTGAATAACGGGTGTGCTTCTGTGTTGTCAAATGTACATCTGCCTTAAGGATACAATAGCATTATCTGTTTTTCCCCTGAATACCTGATCTGGAGCCTATATGTGAGAAGTTCTACAATTCCATTAGTGAGGATTTTAACTGATAATTTCAGGTGGTTAATGATATTCATGGTGGTGCTCTTAATGGAAAATGTGAACTTCTTGATAGGTTCAAAGATGTGTCTGATAACTCCTCTAAAAGCTTGACTTTTGTAATGTCCCAATTTTATTCATTTGCAACAACTGAACATTATTAGTGTCACTGCTTATGCTCACATAAATATTACCTTATATAAATGACATGCACTTTTCAGCCCAAACTAAAGGAATAGAATGTATATAAATCTGAAAATAGCAGCATAATTCACGGAATCAAGACTAAAGGTAAGTTTAGTGCTCCAAATGAGGTTCCAAATAAAACATTTCTCATTATTAAAGGATATTCAGTTCTAATCTAAGCACTTTCCCGTATCTTGTCATTATTAAAGAAATAATAGAGTAGGAAAGAAATAAGGTAGAAAGTGTATTTTACAAATATCTGAAGATAAAGATAATTTACAAGAAAAGAAATTAAAAATTAAAATCAGTTCACACTGGAATAATCAGTAAAAATTCGGATGATTTCTGTCAATGGCCATGGTTTTCAAAGGGAGACACAAAAAGTTTGACATCTGTGTAAGTATTGGTTATGAATCGACTACCAGACAAGTATATTTGTAATCCCCCTTTTTTTTGGTTTGTAATCTAACACTGAAACATGGAACATGATTTATTCCTTAAACTGTATCAATGTCTAATCTACCTTTGAAACTTGCTGCGTCCTTGAACTCAATGTCATATGATCCAGTTCATCCTGTTTCTGTTGTGCAATTACTCATTGTTCAGAATTTTTAAAGAAGACATAACTTGGTGCATTTCAATGTCCTTGATTGGTCCTATCTGTTTAGAGGGAAAGGCAGAGTGAAAACTCCTAATTTATCTTCTCTCCTACATACTGTTTTATATATTTTCAACTTTTTTTCCCTCTTTATCACCATCACAGTGTCCTTCTCTGGAGATATTAAAAACCTGCCTGGATGCGTTCCTGTGTGACCTGATCTAGGTGTCCCTGCTCCGGCAGGGGGATTGGACTAGATGATCTTCCAAGGTCCCTCCAATCCCTGATATTCTGTGATTCTGTGATTCACAGGTGGTAATCACCTATTTCCATACCTCAAAACTAAAGAAAATGACCTTCCAAAATCTACTTGTTGTAAGAGTGGTATTCATATTGTAATGTTAATTACACTACAATTCTGGTCTCTTTAATTATATTATCATCTACTGCTTTGCTACAGAAATCTCCTGTCTTTAAATTTTAGAGTACAAAATGAACAGCGCTTAATGAAAAAGTATTCAATATTTTGGAGGTTTTTTTCTCATCATTCAAAGACTGATCCATACCTTATTTACTGCATGCTCTTAAAATCCACTCTGAAGAGAGAATTATTTTATCTCCTGAATTTTCCTGTGGTACTCATCATCATAATATCTGAACACTGCTGAAATTATAACAGATTTGCTTTCACGAGGTACTGAAAGGCCACTAGGCATTTTGCTCGTTTGCAGACAAGGAACTGAAGATAAAGTGACTAGAATCAAAGATTGTCCACTCACATTTGGTGTCAGCCTTTTGGGACTGTTTAATAGTCTAGAAATCTGCAGGTGCTCAGGGCAGAACTCTTGGGCATCAGTCACAGGTATGTGCACTCAGGAATCTGGAAACAAGACACTCAGATCTAGTGTTGGAAACCCAGGAAACAAGTTGCATATAATACAAAAATTGGTTGCATTGGCTTCAGTAGCCTCAAAGGAAAGGTGTCAAAGACAGAAATAAAACACTTTTTTCAGACATAATTAATGTGCTTCAGAGATAAGACCATCCTTTCTTTACCAGTAAGGTTATCTCATTTGTACCATTTTGTTCCATGTGTACAGCAAAAGAGGCATACATTTTGCAGACAGCTGTATTTTCTAAACAGCACTCTTTTACCTTCATGGGGTGAAGCCTAGCAGAAGGCACTGCTCAGTAAATGAGATCCTGACTGCGTCTGCCTAGCTATAACTTATTAGATGATTTTGGTAAGTGCTGGGAAAACAAAATAAGCAGAGATAATTGTTGTGGGAGGAGCTTCCCCAAAAAAGCTGGATTATATCTTCTCTGCTTTAATGGTTTGGTTTTTCACATAAAAGGAAAAAAAAAAACCCAAAAAACAAACAAAAAAAAAGGAACACGGATGAACTCTCAGTGGCTTTACATCTGTCTAACATGTTTAGGGATGGATGCCAGAAGGTGACTGAGCCAGGTAACAGCAGCTCATTGTCTTTAGGTAGCGAAAATCAAAGAGATTGGCATGAGGTGACAAGACAAATATTGTAATAAGCACTTTTTTTTCCCCTTACATTAATTATTCTGAGTACACTTTGGAAAAATATGTCCTCCTGTGAATCTTGTCTCACATGGCAGTACTGTCTGAGATGGTAGTTATGAAATCTTAGCATAAGTTCATATAGGTGCACTAAAACTTTGTCTGTATTATTCTCTGACATTCATTTTGCATTTTGTTAATTTTTTTTAATTGTATTTTTTTATTTTAACTGCATTTTGCATTTTTCACTTAGCCATCTAGTGCAATATCCAAGATTAGTCCTTAAGAATTATTTTAGGAACACCCTTGCAGACAGAATATTTTCTTCCCTCTTCTGAAGTCCCTTGTTGGCAATTTTGCTGCCCAGAAGCCATTTCTTTCATCTTTGATAATAGATGCAAAAACTCTGACCATGAATCCCCAGATCCCTGTGGTCTCCCTTATAGCTGTATATCATTAGAATATCCAATCCCATGTCTTGATCATTCTTCTGCTTTGTTTCATGGTTTCTACTTCTTAGTGACTGGCAAAAATTTTAAATTAGGGTCAATTTACCTGGAATTAAGTAAAAGAACTCCCATCATGAGAAATATGTTTTTATGAGGTTTCATTTGACCTTGGTTTTTAACCTTTTTTTTCTTTCTTCTTTTTTCTTTTTTTCTTTCTTCTGTTTTCTTTTTTTTTTCTTTTCTTTTTTTTCTTTTTTTTAGCATCTCTGGAATCACTGAAAATTACACGCTGTTGTATAAAGAAATCCTAAAATTAGTGACAGTATTGTAACTTTTAAACTGTCAGCAGCCACTTCAAGAGCAGCTGGTGTGGAAATGGAAACCTCTCTGAGAGGGCACTGAGGAGAGCAACCACAGCAGGAGCCGCAATTACTGCCATTCCTTATTACCATTAGAGTGTACAATAGGGACATATAGTTTTGAATATCTTTGTGGCATGCAAAGTCTTGAATACTGATCTTGCTGGACCTTGTAATAGTGAAAATAGCAGAGCACCTTTACTTCCAGGCTATGAATCTCAGTGCCCCAAAACTGTCTAATTAGAGCTATTGGGAAACATCTTGGTACAGGCATTTGGGGTTCAAACACATTTGTATTGCTCTTGAAATTCTCCCAATCCTGGGATTTTTAGTAAATATTCAATCTGTGGGACTCACCAGGGCTTCCCAGCTTCCAGGAAAGAATAATAGTCTTTGGGTGTAGTTTAATTATATCCAGACTGTAATAAAGGGACTGGGCGAGATGTATCATGTGTCCCCATCTGTTCCCACCTTCTCTTTCCTGGTGCCCTAGTTTCAGTTGGAAGCAAATCAAGATATGCCAGGGAAAGAAGGATGTTCTAACAGGTCCCTGATCAAGGTAATAAAAGAAGAGGAATTGAACATCCTACTTAAATAACAACACTAAATACATTTGGGTGGAGAAATTAGGTTGGTAACTTCACACTTAGCATTCCATTTGGCATCAGAGAAATTTGGCTGAACTGAATTTGTGAAGTTGCAGCAATGATCAATCCAGTGCTCGGCTCTCAGTTGCCCTGGCACCTAGTTGAAATCCTCTGTGCTCTTATTTTATATGTAGCTGTACGTAAATAAGGCTGAAGTATAAATATTTTTGTGTTATTCTTAACTGAGACTTCAATATAGTATATCATTGCCTAATTAGGTTGGGACTCTATAAGATGTCATGTGGATTTCTGTATGAACAGAAGGATACAAAAAGAAGATCTCCGAGGACTTCATGGGGAAAAGTTGCCTCTTAGGAGGTGGCAAGATGGAAATTCTTGGACAAAACTTCAGTATCTCAAGTTGTCTGTTCTTGAGGAATGGCTTTGTGATGACCTGCATTTCTTTCTGTCTTCTTAAAAGTCATCTCTGTTTCCATGGAAACAAAAAGAAAGCAGAAACACCAGATAAAATTGATAGATAGGAAGAAGGTTGTTTGTGTAAGAGGTACATAAGTGCAGTAGAAGGAAAGCATGAAGCAAGCAACAAAGAAAAGGATCCATTTTATGGTGGCTGGCAATGCTAAATATGACTCCAAAATAACATATACATAATTTATATTTAGAATAGCATAAAAGAGATCTATCTAGATCCCTCTGCAAGGGATCTTGTCCCTTGAAAAAGTCAACAGAATGTCCCAGTTAAGTATCATCAGCAAACTTACTTATGATGTATTCAACTCTGACATCCAGATCATTGATAAAAATATTGCATAGAACTGGCCTTAGAACTGAGTCCTTAGGAACACCACTGGTGACCAGCTGCCAGCCAGATGTAGCCTCATTCACTACAACCCTTTGAGGTCTGCCTATCATACAGTTCTTCACCAGGGCATTTACCGGCTCATCCCACAGCTGGACAACTTGTCTAGAAGGATGCTGTGAGGGACACACGTGCCTACTTATATGGATATTTCTGTGAGAATATATTTAGCTCTAATACACTGAGATGGGCAGCTTGTTTTCTCTGTAAGGGATGTAAGGGTAGAGAGCAGAGAGAGATTTTTGCATACATATTTAATCACTGTCTTTTAGAAGCATACAGGAAGATCTACAAGAGTTTTTCAGACAGTGCTTATTTTTGTAATTTAGAGTGTGGTGAACAGTAAATGTGTTACTACAGGCTCCAAAACTTTAGATTCAGGATTCTCTGATTTTCTGAGAGAATCCTAGGGAGACGAGTAGAGAGGAATCATGTCCAGAGTATAATCCTGCCTAGGGAGAGCAAGAAAATGTCATTATGACTATGGGAGTATAACCTTTATGTGCTTGTGGGTATTCAGTTCAGTACAGATTCAGCTGAACTACTTTTATTTGCACAGCTGTAGAGACTAAAATATCACCTTCCCTTCTGCAAGTGCGTTTACTGCCATTGAAAATACATGCACAGTCATAGCTCAGGAGCTGAATTACTTATTTAGATACTTTATTGTAATATGCTATAGAATTACTTCCAAGTAAATTGCATTCTTGATCCCAGAGGCAGACCTCACTGTTCAGGAACTCTGGAACTCACACATTGCTTTACTGTCAATCAACCAGCCATTAGATTTCACATATGTCCACTCTCTCGCGTTATTGTTACAGGAGATGAAGCAAAGTCAATGAAAGCAAAATTCTTAGAAAGAGTGGCACAACAGTGCAGGTCAAAGCTGGTGAGGTGAACATGGAAAGACTAACACATAATAAAACATCTGAGTGTTCAGCTGTGGCGGCGCTCTCTGACATTTTCCTGCAGCATGTGGTATCCTGGTAAATGTTACAAAAGATCAGAAAGAGCAGTGTTGAATTTGGTGGATCCCCTTGAGATTGCTAGTAATTATATGATGAGTTTATGTCAATGAGCATCATGAGGACTAAATTGGGACTCTAACCACACTTAATCTATAAAAGGCTCTTGACAACTTTCCCCAGAGGCAGATTTTTAATCCTGAATTTAATGTAAAATTATGCTTTTGGTAGAGCCTAGCTGCTCTGTCAAGTTGCTTTCCTAATGTAGATTGCTGTGCAGTGCTACTGTGTGTTAAATGGCTTTCACACTTGGACAGGCAAAGGTTAACTCCCCTCTTATGTTGGTCTGATAATTTGCAGTTTGGCATGTGGAAAATTCCATGCAAATGGTGCACATGGGTTAGGCTTGTGAAAGCAGTTAATCTTTTTTTCTAGCACAAAACTTAATGTTAACAAAAAGTTACGGGCAAGCTGTTGTATTATTACACAAGGATAAGAACCTGTCAGCTGCTTCTTGAGAACTCTAGCAAGTAAGCAATAATCTATCTTTAATTACTTTATTTTATTAATGAGTAGAAGGCTGCATTTAAATGAGGGCATGCCATAAAGCTCTTTTTACACTTTTTTTGTAGAAATTATAGGCTTTCCTACTAGTAGAAATGGTATTTTCTGGTCAACTTTTATTAGACAAAAGAAATTATATTGTGTTATAGAATTGCTATATTTTACATACATCTACCCAGGTGGCATCCTCATTTAAGTCCAGATATAAAAACATGTTGCATGTTTCATCCTGGATAGCAACTGACAGTTTTCAAGTGCTAAATTGTAACATGTAAGAAATTGCCTAATCTTTGAAAATGAAATGCAGATTTCTCATGAGAAGGCAGTGAGAATTCTATTTTAATAAATATCATCACCCTCTTCATGTCACTGGAATTGGGAGGTTAGTTACAAAGATATGTTACTGATCTTAGGTGATGTGCTGTCCAAAAAGGAAGAAGAGAGTAAAGAGAATAGAAATATATTTTTTTCCAGAATAAAAGCACTTATTCTAGTATTTTTTTTTTCACTCCTACACAGTGACATCACTGTTGAGATCGCATTTCCATCACTGAATGGAGAAATACAGACCTTTCCCTTTTCACTTCAGCTTTGCACATTTCACTATCTAGACTCAACCTTTAAGTACGTGTCAGAGGGAATTCCTGTATCTTGAATACTTGGCCCCAGACCTGGTTCCATCAGAAACTTTGCCAGGCTTACCAGTGATCTGCTTTTGTTGCAAACCAATAGATAAAGAGTTCACTTTTTTCTGTCTTCTGGATGTTGGCATTCTTCAAGAACATAGTGATGGGACTGGCATGTCGGTTTTCATAAGTGAATAAGCTCATGCAGATATTGCCAGATAGCTAAAGAAGTTGGGGTTGTTTTGTTTGTTTTTCTGGAAGTGGCCATTTCTTTGGTGGGAGCTGCTAGTGGTTTAGCTGTGCTTAATGTCTGTAAGTCAGTGACCATACCTTGCCAGCTTTCGATAACGAAGTAAATAATATGTGATAAAGCTTCCCAATAAGTTTTCTGGATAATGACATAGCCTTGTTGAGGCTATATGGATGATCCTCTACATGTAAAGGGTGGTGCATAGTTACAACTTGTTAATTTTAGGCCAACACTATTTATTGCCGAGCTGAGGAGACTACTGCAGGCGCTCTTGAAGGTTACTGTGGAGTATTATGGTGGAGTCAAAAGTGGAAATAAGATTAAAATTTTATTGAGACACCATCAACCTACATGTGATAATTTTCTGAAAAGAGGTAGGTCGGAAATTAATTGCATAAACCACTGATCAGGTATACACTTTGTGACAACACTTTAGATGTCCCTGCTGTAAGTCATGCAGTAATGTTATGACAGCATTATGTCTTGGTTGTATGTATATCAATACCCTTATTTGTAAAATGAGGATTATCTTTCTGTGCAAACACACACACACACATAATGATAAGTAGAGTCCTTAGGTTGTGAGCTAATTGGCAGCAAAGAACCAGAAAAAAAAAACAAGTAAAAGTGTTTATGAAATCATAGGGGTCATAATCTTTAAGAAAAGAAGAAGTAATAACAGAAAAACGAAAACCAATAGATTTCAGGAAGGTAGACTTCAAGAAACTTGGAAACCTGGCAGCCTCTCTGTGAAAAATATAATCAAAGGGAAAATGAGAACTGACAGGTTCTTATAGAAGTGATAGTAAGGTCACAAATGCATGCTATCCCGATGTAAAAGAAAATTAGAAAGTAGATAGGACATGAGTTGGACTAAATCATTAGCACTTCCTTGACTTCAGAGAAGGAACATATTCAAGAAGAAAAATGCACTAAACAGAAAGTAGGTTACAGTCAATGTGAATGTACAGCATAAGAATATAGAGAAAAAATTAAAGTACTTGGCTGTTCATGATCATAAATTACTGGGAATAGTTAGTGGGATTAGTATACTACCTACAGGTGACTCCAAAGAAGTTTAATGGTCTTTTTTTACATTAATCCTTAATAAAACAGCCAGTTTTCATACACTGACTTATAGAATAAATTCCCACAATAAAAGGGTAAGAGCTCAGCCTTCACTACAGCTTATGTAGCATACTTGGTGCTTAGAAATGCTTTCAAATCCAGCAGGCTAGAAGAATTTCATCATAAGGTATGTAAGAAATACCTTCTGAATTCTCGGCATCCTTATTGGTTATCTTTGAGATTCACTCAGATCAGGCATCAGGACAATGGAAAAGCTACTCTTTCTTTCTTTGAATAGAAGAAAAGGAGGAAATATAGGGCAGCCAACATTCAATACTACTACAGATTATCAAAAAACTATTTGTAAGTCCCTGGAAGGGAACAAGGAAATAAGTAGCAGCCAAAATGGATTTGTCCAGAACAACATATGTCAAACCAATTTAATTTCTTTCTGTGACAGAGAAGCAAACCTTATGGACACAGAATAGCCAGTAGATGTAATACATCTTGAATTTAGTAGAGCTCTTGTCACAGTTGCATGACATCATTATAAACAAGCCATTTGGTCTACAAATAAAAAAAATAAAAAATCTTGGAAAACTGTTCTTAGAGAATCACAGAATCACTGAAGCTTGAAAGGGACTTCTTGAGATCATCCTGTCCCTTCTCTGTGCCCCTGCTCTGCCACCCCAACTCCATGCTCAAGCAGAATCAGCTAGAATGGATTGCCCAGGACAATGTCCAGTCAAATTTTAATATCTCCAGAGGTAGAAACTATATAACCTCTTTGTAAAATCTTTCCCAATGTTTCCTCACAGTAAAAAAGCTCTTTCTTTTGTTGAGATAGAGTTTCATGTCTTCAAATTTGTACCCCTTGTTTCTTGTCCTCTCAATGGGTGCTACTGAGACAACTCTGGTTTTCTTTTCTTCATTGCCTCCCATCAGATCTATAAACATATTGATAAGCTGCCCCAAACCTTCTTTTATCCAGGTTGTAAAAAGAATGTGAAAGAAGCTCCAGTCCCTTCACCATCTGTGTGATTCTTTGCCCGATTCATTTGAGTAGGTCCGTGTCTTTCCTGTACTGAGGAGCTGAGAACTGGACACTGCACTCCAAACGTGGCCTCAACAGTACAAAGTCAAGATCCTCCTCAACACGAGGATCACCTGTTGGCAATGTTCTGCCAAGTGCAGCTCAGGAGGCTGTTGGACTTCTTTCTTCTGAAGATTCCATGCTGACTCGTGGTCGTGACCCCAAGGTCCTTCTCAGCAAAGCTACTTTCCAGCCAGTCAGCATGTATTGGTGTATAGGGTTATTCTTCCACAGATGCAGGAATTTGTATTTTCCCTTTTCGAACTTCATGAGATTCCTCTCTACTCAACTTCCAGCCTGTCAAGGTCTCTCTGAATGGCAGAGCAAGCATCCGGTATATCAGACACTCCCCCCAGGTTTATATAACCTGCAAACGTTGATGAAGCAGTCTGTCCCGTTGTCCAGGTCATTACCAAAGAGGTCTAACAGTGTTTGGTCCCAGTATTGGCCCTTAGGATACACCTCTTGTTACTGGATTCTAGTTGGATTTTTTGCTGCTGGATACAACACTGAGGGCACACCTGAGTTTTGGCTTTGCTTCTTTCTTTAAAGTCTGAAAGACTGACTTTCCTTCTGGCCAGCAGCAAGATCACAAGAAAAAGAAGGAACATTCATAGTAATCCTTCATGAAGTGCATTTAGTTGTGTGTTTTCCTCTCCTGCAGTAAAATGAGAATTGTATCATTGGCACTGAAATTGTCTTGGAAAAATACATTTCACTTCATACTAAATTTTTGCATTCATTTTTGGTCTTTCTTAATGAAATTATGATTTGCTGCATTTGAATAAACAAAAGTAAAAGACATACTCTGGGGATTTCTACAGAAATTGAAGAAGGTATATATGCATACTCTGGATGTTTTCATGTAGTTGCAAGGCTTTTTCCCTGAGTTTTTTAGATTTTGTCTCTACACAGAATCATATACAACCAAGTTCTGAGATCCTGTGACAACCTCATTGCAGAATAAACCTCAGGCAAGAAAGAAAGAAACATGCAGAACAGTAGTTTTGGAAACTTTACTGTCCTTGTCAACTCTGTTTCTGTACAATTCCATTGCCTATGAAAATCAAGTCTGTATGTGCTTTAGATAGCACTTAATTGTCCTCTTACCCAATGTGTATTTAAAAGTACTTAGTGAGATTTCCCATTCCATTCTGCACAATCTTATTGTGAATTTAGAGATGATTCCTCCCATTTCCCTTTCATTCTACAAAATTAGTATGTGTTTAGACTATCCAAAACATTACTTCTTACTCAGGTAGAATTACAAACAATTTCTTTGGACTATGTTACAAAGAACTATTCAGGTCCAAGGATTTAAATTATTCATTTTTATGGTACAAATAAAATTGCTGAAAAGTGAGTCTTTATTCTACCATGTTTGTCACGTGTCCAGCCTAGTCTAGAAGAAATTCCAAATGTGCTTCAACTCACATATGAGGTTATTAGGAGTGTATTGGGAACAAATGACTCATGATTTCTTGGGGCTAAATGCACTTTCTCTTATACAAGATGTAAACGTATTAAAAAGAGTGACAATAGAGATTAGAAGACTTTAGGATTAAGATGTGTAGGTCAAGTTTCTAAAAGGTTTTATTGGCAAAATATATCTTAGAACCATTTTCAGGCATTACTTGAGCACTTGGTTATCTGTATCTCATTGAAAATTAATGGAAACTAAGAGTAAAAGGACGTCAACTGAAATGTAATTAGCACTTACATCAGTTTCTAAAGTTTTATCTTGCTTCTTCATCTGTCATTTTAAAAGTGTAGTTTAGTGATTATAGGAATTCCTGTTATCAAAGGTAAGCAAATTACGTTTTGAAGTGAACCTTAAGAAAAGGATACTTTTTCCCTCTGCTTAAATACTTAATAGGCTCTCTATAGGTTTTAATCCTGTTTAACATCAGATGACAACACAATATGTCTAATTTCTAAACAATGCTATTACTTTTCACAGATTCTGTTTACTCCTTTTCTTGTTCCCTGGGTTTATAGATTACCTTTTCCCAAAAGAGACACTTTCTTTTGAGAATGATATTGATGTCAACAAATTGTGCTTAATTGGAATGAATAAAGATTCAACTCTAAGATGAGAATTAAAAAAACATTCAGTTTTGGGATTTACATTGTTTCTGTTGTACAAGTGGAACAGAAAACAAGGCAAAAAGTATATGTATGCTAATACTTTATGTTCTTTTCAAATGTTGAATCTTTGCAAACAGAAATCATCAGATGCTACCAAGTAACATAAATATTTCATGAAACTGTACCACCTCTCTACGAGAAGTGTACATGCTTTGGGAAAGTCACAACTGAATAAAGCATTCACTTTAAATTCCAGATATATGCTAATAACTTCCCAATCAATCAACTCAATCATTCAGTTCATTCAGTGCAGAGATAAAACAAATGACACAAGCAAGATGTGTTGAACACTTTGTTTCTTAGACACTTTGTATGCAAAGATGCATGGTTTTTGAAAGACGTCTTTTGAAAACATGCCACAAAATTGTGTCTTCTTTGCCTACTAGTTTCACAAATGGCTGACTGTTCCCATAACACATACACACACACAGAGACACTCTTCAACTTCATTCCAAATTTTGAGAGGGATGATTTCCAAGATTTTATTTGTTTCTGTGTACCATTTGAGGCGTGTCTTAAATACCACTGTGCATGTAAGAGCAACCTAGCTTCTTCCATCTGGCATTAAAGGTGTTTTCTATTGCAAAGAGATCTAGTGCTGTGAAGAATATTCAACACTAATTAACAGTTTGCACTGAGAATAAAACTACACAGTTCAGTAGCTGCCCACAGAAATATAAAAATTTAATACTTACTTAACTTCAGGAACTGGTATGATGTATTAATTTAGTACTCAGCTAGGGCGATTCTCTGCTAAGAAGCAAGGACAAGTCCTGCAGACTTGCTTTTTAAGTTCTGATAGGGTTTCAAAGCCCTGTATTTCTGACATATATCTCTACTTCGAGAATCTTTTACTCTTGACAGAGTACTGTGCCATGTATGCATTACCTAAATTTTCAAGACAGCTTTGTCTTGGAAAGCATTGCTTTTCTGATGATGCAAATCATTGCAGCTGAATTCAGATTTACCAAGTTTATTGACAAGGTGGAAGGCCTTGTTATTTTTAGAAAACTGTTTTTCAAAAGCGGAAGGCAGTAAGTGATAACATGAATGGGTTCTTATTAATAAGTGGGCAGATCTGTGAGCACACACAGAGTCTGACTGCAAACTGTGTAACAATTGTAACTAGATGCATAACTACAGTTTGAACTTGACTGACCTATCAGGCATCGTTGTGAATTCACGAGACAAATTGCTCTTGACTAATGGCAAGTCTGCATTGGTCAGACTGATTAAGTTTATAGAGATTTTGGCTGTCGTTTTGCTATGAGTCTAACTCAGCATGATTTTATAGGATTTCATTCTTATTTTTATAGAATCAGAGAATCATAGAATGGTTAGAGTTGGAAGGGACCTTAAAGATCATCTAGTTCCAACCCCCCTGCCATGGGCAGTGACACCTTCTACTAGAGCAGGTTTCTCAAAGACCCATCCCGCCTGGTCTTTACTAAACATAGGGTATTTTCAGCCTTTAGAACTCCCGCAGCATATATATTAAACTATGAATTTAACAAGCTATAAGGAAAACGTTCATATGGAAAAATCCCTTTACACTGATTATTTCAGGGTTTGATGATTGAAGTCTGCTGGTTTTTTTATACTTTTTCTAGGGTAATTTTTATAAAGTCCCGTTTCTCCATTCTATTTGTATGATCAAAATTTACCTTCATATCCTCTCCTTCTATTGTATTTTACTAATTAGCATTGCCCCTCAATACATGTTTCTTCACAAAATTAATATTTCTTAAATAAAGAAATGCATGAAAGAGAAAAATACAAGTAGTTCGCATTTATTACTAGGCTAACTCAAGTAGTGTATCTGTTATTTCATAAGAACAGAAGCTAATTTTCCTGCTAAATCAAAGGGTAAAGAAGATCAATCTGCTGGAAATGGCTACAAAATGCTAGTTTTTCCCTAAAATAGCCAGTAATGGCTGCTGCTGTGTTTTCTATTGACAATGGACAATCATGTACTTACAGGCTAGATTACTGCTACTTTAGATCAAATAAAAACAACAAAGAAAGAAAGAATAAATTTGTAAGGAAAATACCTCCAAGCGTACTTGTGCAGAGTGTCTTCGCTCCATTGCATGAGTATTAAGAGTGAAAATAAACATGATTTATTTTTTTTTAACTGAGAATTTGCTATCTTTTTCTTTCTTCAATGATGGCATTGCTCTGCTTTTTATCAGCTTGCTTTAGAGGAGGGAGCAGAAGAAAACAAAGGGAGAGTAGGTAATTGTCTTTCAAACATCACCACCACCACCCCCCCCCAGAATACTTCTTCAGTCTTGGATATGAGAAGTGATTTATCTAAAAGGATGCTTCAATTTGACCCGAATTTTTAAAAGGATGCACATGACAACAATATTTTTTATTGTGTGTCTTCTGAAAAATAATAAAACTTGCATTTTTAAATAACTGTATAACTAATACCTGATTATGTAGATTATGGTACTTTAGTATTATTGTTAGGAAGCTCCATATTACTGGGAGAGTGACTGTGGGAGCTGAATTGACAGTACTCTTAAAATACAGTGGTTCCCCAGAAGAACTAAACAAAGAAAAAATATCTCGCAGCATTTTCAGTAAGGAATAAACTATATCTAGTTACACAAATTAGTGCTCTTTGGTAATTAATTTAAAAGGACGGTAACTACCTCAGTTGAAAGGCTAAAACAAACAAAAAAAATAAATAAACCAATAGACTTAAGAAAATAAAATCTTCCTTTTGCTTGTTTGTTTAGTTTTTCCAGTGAACACCAAACAGATCTGTAAAGCAGAGGACTCCAAGTTCATAAGCACATAGAACTCACAGGACAGACATTGGCATTCGGTAGCTAACAGCCTGGGTGACAGCAAGTTGTGAAGCAAAACGCGTTTAAATATAGACTATTTCCATGCATAATTTTTTTTTAATAAACTAAAAAGTAAAACTTTTTAAAAAATACATCTATTTATTTAGTATGAGTATCTCTCTGTTTTTTTCAGTTGTGTAATACAATAGTAGCATTCATAGAAAGGTGAATTACTCAATAGTCCAAAAATTCACTACTAAATTCTAAACCACTACTAAAAAACTGTTTGTGTAAACATAAACTGTAAGTACCTGAGGATGATGCTGGAGCCCATAATTTTCCATCTTTAAGCTATCACTTTATATCCAGGGAGTGCAAAAATTACTGGAAGCTGCTTGATGTACACTGTGAGTTGTTGATGATTAACTCAGGCTGTGGGGCACAGAGGTCCCTTCCAACCTTATATCATTCTGTGATTCTGTGATAATGTTCACCTCAGTTTTTACCTTAGTAACATATAGCAAGAACAGTAAACATTTATTTGTTAGCACTGGAGTTTTGTCTTGATAGCCCACTGCTAATTAGAGGAGTTCTGTTAAAAAAAAATGTTGCTCTAGGTAGAACCATAGAATCATAGAACTGTCTAGATTGGAAGGGACCTTTAAGATCATCTAGTCCAACCATCAACCTAACTCTGACAAAAACCCACCACTAAGCCATGTCCTCATCTCAACTTGAGGCCATTTGCTCTTGTCCTATTGCCTGTGACTTGGGAGAAGAGACCAAGCCTCACCTCTCTACAGCCTCCTTTCAGGTAGTTGTAGAGAGCAATAACGTCTCCCCTCAGCCTCCTCTTCTCTAGGCTGAATAACCCCACTCCCTCAGCTTCTCCTCATAAGACTTATTCTCCAGACCCCTCACCAGCTTCATTGCCCTTCTATGGACCCACTCCAACAGCTCAATGTCTTTTTTCTGGTAAGGGTCTCAAATCCGTATGCAGTACTCGAGGTGGGGCCTCACCAGTGCCGAGTACCTACTTACTTAAGGTAGCCTTACTACAGACTAAAACCTGGCAGCTGCTCTAGTTTTGATCTGCCAATTCAAAATACAAAGCTTGTGTTGCTATAAAGCTGTACATAAGTGCTGAACAAGATGATTAGGTATTCATATGACTAATTCATCTGTCTATTCATTCTAGTAGCAACATAAATTAGCATGCTGTAAGGGAAAACAATCCTCTATCATTAATAAACTCAGTCTTCCATGGCGAAGAATTAAAAAATTAGACAGAAAGAACACTATTAACTAATGGCAGGTAGTTAAAAGTTATTTTGTTTCTTTCATTAGATTTACATAATCGTGACATACCATCTACACAAAGAATCTGGCCACCCCAACACTTAACTAAATGACACCCACAGCAAAATTACTGGAGATGAAAATTACTTCTACAAAAACCCCTGTGTTTAAATGCAAGTTTAAAGGAGGAGTGCTTGGCAGATAAAGTATGATAGACACCTCAAAAGTGAGAAGGAAATATGAATAAAGAAGAGCACAGCAATAAGGTGGGAAGGTTATAGAAAGCATTGGGACTGTGACAGTCACAGGAGGAAATGAAGGCAGAGATATCAACCAGGATAAGGCTATGTGAAAATTTTAAACATGAGGATGTCCTAGAAACCAAAATGCATTACTCTGAGAGAACAGCCATCCATGATGAGATTTTTAGAATGAATAATGGAGCTCTAAAAGAAAGGAAGACAGATTATATGGCATTTTGAGGACAGAAATTGGCATAATTGGAAGTCAAAGAGAAAATTAAGTTAATCAAACTATGATGCAGTTATCTGTATTTTAGAAGAAGTATAATTGCAGAGAAATAAATAATAAGTGAATAGTAAGAAATGGAAACTGAAACTGACAATGGAGATTGCAAATAGGTGTCTTCCCAGAGGCTTTTACCGGGGAAGGACTTCTGTGCACTTAGTACAGTCTCAGCCACCAGAGCATGCCCTGATGTGTAGATGTGGCACCTCAAGGCATGCTCTAGTGGCTGAGATTGTAGGGAGTGGGTTGTGGTTTTGTTTATGGTTGGACTTGGTGATCTCAGAGGTCCTTTCCAACCATAACAATTCTGTGATTCTGTGATACTTAAACTTGCAGTATTACTCATGCAGTATGTAAAAAGTCTGTAGATTATATACACAAATTAATTTTATGACACTTTAGAAAAACCCTAGGTCAGCTCTGTATTAAGCCACTAAGCCAGGTTTTTAAATCTGGACCTGGACCCCAAGAAAGACTGCAGAATAACTGTGAAATGAGGATCCACCAAAAAGCCTACTGAGTGAGAAGTCAACTTATTAAAAAGAAATTTATTTGGATGTAAAACTCGAGTGAGCAGAAAAATTGTAAAAGGAAAAGCTAATTAATTTGTTGGAATTAATGAGGGAATAAGCTAGAAGAATCAGAGTTTGTAATTTTTCTCAGTGATCTAATATTTATGCTACTTTTAAAAGCCTAAATGTTTCTCAAGGAACTTTGATACACAATTAGACAGAGCATATATGCATGACCATACACCCACAGACAGATACTTTTTTGTCAGTAAGAGACTGTCTCAGGGCAGCTGCCTCTAGGATCTGGCACCAGGACACCACTGAATACTGCTCAAGGACCTGTAAGTCTGCATGGAAGGAGGAGAAAAGACAGAATCTGACCAAATGTGAGAATAGATTGAGCCACAGGGCTTCCTTTCACAGTTCGTTCTTTGATTGCAGTCTTAACCCCAAAAAATTTTAGAAATGTCTTTCCTGTACGTCATTCCATATAATTATCTTGTGAAGAGGAATGACTCAGTTCTAACGTGGATTTAATCCATTCTACAGTTGACATCTAGATTTAAACCTTTAAACTGCATTCAGCTGAGGTTTGTTAGAAGCAACTCACCATAACATATATGCTAGTTCACTGTGTGGAAGAATATGCCATCAGAATTAATGAGCAAGCTCTTGCCTGTTTCCCTTGGCTATTTTACTTAGAGGGCTCATCTATTTCAAAATATGCAGAACAACCCATGGGTAAAACTACACGTTACTGAACACTTGCTTTTTAATGTTCTGATTTCCTATTTTGCTCTGCGCTGTGCAGAATTCAAATTACTTCTGATCTCAAGTGGACCCTCAGAATTTATCAACATTGAAGAACTGAACTGTGGCCTTTGGAATAGGTCTTGGATCCTCGGTATAGAGCTGTACTCCTTTATATGAGTCAAGATTAGCACTGTGATGGTTTTTATGATATTTTATCTGACCATATTATGAGACTCCTCCATACAGTAATCCTCAGGGATCCAACCATAACAATAATTACACTGCTGCATCATCTCTGCACAGTTTCGGTCATCATGGTTGTTCTAATTATATTTTTCTTTTAATGTGAATCACCAAATCATATTGCAAGTACCTGTCACAAATTTGTGTTTCTGAAGGCATAGATCAGCGGTGCGGCAAACATGATGTTAAAGAGTGTCCAGCTAATATATTGCCCTATTTCAGTGTATTTGCAACTGCAAGCTTATTTTATAAGTATCCTTGACTGAGGACATACGTGTTTTGGATTTGAAGATGTCGATGACTTTTCAGGGAGCTAAATTTACATAAGATCATAAAAATTTACATAAGATCATCAAATTTACATAAGATCATCATCATATGCAGACCATCTCCATCCATGGAGTCAAAGCTCCCATAAGCCACAAAGTTTGTATGCAAGTTTTGATTGTGTTCATAGCATTTTTCCTAGATTTCTTATTCAACAAAATTTGTATCATTTGTACTACACCCAGAAGAGAAGGCTGATTGATTTTCCGTTCAGGTCTCTGCAACTTCATCAGTCAAACAGATCAGAATAACTTTGGCTTGTAACTTTCCAAGCAGTTGTCAGTAAAGGAATGCCCTGATGGTTATCGTACGATGACTGATTTCATTTCCTTGCTGACAGAAGGAAACAGATAACATTTTTGAAATCTTTTTTCCTGTGTTCTTCAGAATACTGAGTTTTCTTACCACCTTGTGCAAATCATACACTCTGAAATTCATTATTTGTTTGTTTGCTTTCACAACTGCCAAGATACTCAGTGATCTTGAAAACTGATCAAATATTGGAAACAGTTTGTAATCATCTTGCACTCATTGTATACCAACTAATTGTTCTGTTTATTGTATTAATGACTGACCCACTTTTACAGAAGCACTGTATGACAGTTAAAAGAAGCCACTTGTTGACACTATATCAGGAATTTAATTTTCTGACTGCCATTGACCATACACAAATTTCAGTTAATCAGAAACAAGTTCAACCCTTTTTTTTTTTTTTTTTTTTTTTTTTTT
>VXBJ01002090.1:230373-240549 GCA_013400055.1 Nycticryphes semicollaris | reverse complement strand
CCAAGTGCAGGATCCAGGACCTGGGACATTGTAATCCCAGGAACAAATACAGATTGGGCAGAGAACGGCTGGAGAGCAGCCCTGAGGAGAAGGACTCAGGAGTGCTTGTGGATGAGAAGCTCAACATAAGCCATCAGCAAGCACTGGCAGCCCAGAAAGCCAACTGCATCCTGGGCTGCATCAAAAGAATTGTGGTCAGCAGGTCGCAGGAGGTGATGCTATCCTCCTACTGTGCTTTCGTGAGACCGCACCTGAAGTACTGTGTCCAGCTTTGGAGTTCTCAACACAGGAAGGATGTGGATATGTTGGAACGGGTCCAGTGGAGGGCCACAAGGATGATCAGAGGGCTGGAGCATGTCTCCAAAGGCTGATAGAGTTGGGGTTCAGCCTAGAGAAGAGAAGGCTCTGGGGAGATCTTATAGCAGCCTTCCAGTACCTGAAGAGGGCCTACAGGAGAGCTGGAAAGTGACTCTTTGTCAGGGAGTGCAGCAATAGAACAAAGGGTAATGGTTTTAAGTAGAAAGAAGGGACATTTAGATTAGATATCAGGAAGAAATTCTTTCCTGTGAGGGTGGTTGCCCGGAGAAATTCTGGGGGCCTTATCCCTGGAAGTGTTCAAGACCAGGGCTGGATGGGGCCTTGAGCAACCTGGTTTAGAGGTAGGTGTCCCCTGTCCATGGCAGGGGCGTTGGAACTGGATGATCTTTAAGGTCCCTTGCAGCCCAAAGCATTCTATGATACTATGAAGCTAACATTTTCCTTTTGCAAAGGCAACAGGTTAGTGAAAACCATGTACCCATTTAACATGGATGCAGTTATGAGCAGTAGATCATTAAAGCAGGAGTAGCCAATAGATTGCTATTGTCTGTCCATAACCTCTGAAGAAACGCAATCCAGATAATTTCTGAGGGCTGTTCACAGAGCTAGTGTATGAAGCTAAACAGCTGGACAGTGATCCTTGATTCTATATAGAAACTTGGCAAGTCCAGGAGAGCAAGTTTGTTAAAAGTGTCAGCAAGCACTGGGGAAATACACAAAGACACACGCAGAACCAGGGCTGGTAAGAGGCATGAAGACCTTCATTTAGCACTTCATACTTACTTACATCTTTTTTACTACCGACAATGAAGTCAAGGTTGTGATGGTTCTTTGAGCTCTGACACAAGAATTGCCTCCTTGATGACAAAAAATCAGCACACATTAAAAACTCCAAAAAAAAAGAGAGAGAGAAATAAAAATGGAGGTTTCCCTGTGAGCTTTTTACCTATGAAATTAAATTCTGGGGAAAAAAAAAAAGTGACAGAGAATCGATTCTGGCTCTTTTTTCTTATTATTTTTAAATGATGAAAAAACCACCCCCAAATTCAGCATAAGATATTATGGAGAGAATTGTGATCTTTCTGCCTCAGAGAAGGAGGAGAAATACAGTAAAGAAAAGAAAATCTCAAGGGATCGGTACTTTTGAAAAGAGCAAGCTCACATGGGATGTTTTGGAATAAAAAGCAGGAACATTAAGACTTCCTACTGCTCTGTGCAGGAGCTCTGTCACGCAGCAACAGTCCCAGGCAAAGATCTACAGGTAACTAATATGTAGAAGAGCATTGCGCTAGCCAAGTACTTTTCTCTGCAGTATATCCCGTCTCCCATAAGCAAGACCTGCCAATCGTGCTGCCATCTGGTGGCTCGTGTTTAATGAGGTGGCCTTGGCTTAAACTTCATTTTCTTAGAGTGGCTTTTATTCAAAGGCAAGCATCCCAAGCAAACTGATCCAGGCAAGGAATTGAGGCATTAATTGCTAATCAAAGGATGCTTTTGCAAGCAACAGTTGACTGATTTTTTGACGGTTCATTTTTGGCATCTCTACAGAGGTCATGCTGTGATATCATTCCTTTAATTTTATGAACGCGTAATTGAAAGCAAAGGCTGAATGAAAATGCTGAAGAAGAAATTTAACACTATTGAGATAACTGTGTTGGTAACATTACTCTACTAATTGATTCTAAGTTGCCTGGAGTAAGAAGGAAAGTGAGGGTAATATGGATTAAGCAAACCATGGATAAAACAATATCTAAATTAAGCTATAAGAAGACAAAATGAGAATAGGGACATAAAACCAAAAAGAATGTGTCACCAATGGTCTTCTGTAATCAGCTATACCTTGAGTCTGAAAGGTGACCAAGCACAGTACGTTTTGTACTGTGGGTATATATCCACCTGGTCTCTATACAATGGTTTTGCAACTATTATGCAGCCAATAGATGACTTAACATGAACATCATGATTAAAAAAAAAAAGAAATCTTTTACTCAGCTTATTACTCCAGTGATATCCATACAAATTTGTATAAACAGTTTCAGTAACTACATAACACATGGATTAAAAATATTTAGCTATGTCTTTGCAATCGAAATAGAGAATCAATAACTTTTAAACCTTATTAGTTTGATTTTCATAAGACCTCTTCTCATTATTCTGATAGGCACTTAAACTGAGCTTGATTTAAGCCTGAGTGGAATCAATATGCTACAAACTGTTAGAGGAAAAGAATATTCTCTAAATCAGGCTCTACTTGATTTATCCTGAGCAAGAAAAGGTGCAAAAGAAAATACTGATGTAATGCGAAACTTTCCTTCGGGAACAGGTTAGGATTATTTTTACATTTACATTTTACAAGCGCACGGTGCCCAAACAGTTTGCTCACACAAGCTCTAATACTTTTACTGTTACTATGAAATCAACACCAATCACTCATTTTGCTAGAGTAGCTGAGAAACAGAACCTTATCTTTATGGGGATTATTTAATGCAAAAGTGAAACAAGCTGTCACTCCTGCTGCATCAATTATGAAAGCAAGCTTTAGCAAAGCAGCCTACAAATACCAGACGTTGTTCAAGTCTGAGATTTTAAAAAAGCATTACTTGGCAACTTTTTTTTTTTTGTATTTTCTTATAAAACTGTGAACATCATTATGCATCCATCTACCAACCACATTCATTGAGCAAATAGGCAGAAGATATTTTTTTGTGTGAAGTCAGTGCAAACTAATGCACAAGGCTTTCCTTCTACCTTGTGCTATTGTTTTGACTTCTATGCAACTTTTGTTTATATTACGCTAACCTTACATGTCTTTCTAATTTTTTTTTTTGTAAATATTATCATTTTATGCAGGAAACATCACCACTTTGAATAATATTTCCTTTCCCTCTTACAGAAACATTGGTGTACTGAACTGCATATAACTCTAACGAAGAGGTAACTAGGGCAGCAGCAATATCTGTCCAGTCACAACAATGGAACCTAAGCAAAAAAAAAATATACAGACACCTCTGTTAATGCTAGAGCATAAATTAAACTTTTTGAACAATTTCTTTTACTTCAAAGTGGTTAATGTCAAACCTTAAATTTGAATTTTTAATTTACTCTGAACTTAAACCTATATCCTAAGTGAGTGCATGTTCTGACATGTTAGTGCCTATCGTGAAGCTTTGTTTTTGATTTTCACTTGCTTTTAAAACTTCTGTTTATCCTTTCCTTCCACAAAGGTCATTGCCTTTCTCCTTCCCTTCCCTGTAGCTCTTATGCTTTTAAATTTGCTGAAACAATTACAAATCTAAATAGAAAAAGTGACAGAGATAATTTCTGCAGTAAGAACTGGTTGTATAGAGCCACCCTGGCAAGTACGGGTTTTTGCTATTAACCATGGTTAAGTCCTAGTATGAACGGAAATAATCTATAGAAGGTCAGTGACTGTGTCTTTGAAACATACAAACTGACATTTCATATTAAAGGTTGTGATCCAGTGCATTAAGGTATTTGATTAACCAAGGTAGAGTAATTGGGTAAGACCTTTATGTGCCACTGGGACCAAGTAATATTTTCTTTGATATTGCAATAGAAAATATTGCACCCGTGGCTGCTTTTCTCATATTCTGTTGTCAGCTCAGAATATAGCTTTTGCTCTAATTCTTTTTTGAGTAGGAGTTGCCCTAATGTAATTTGTGCAAGGTACCACCTTGATTTTCCAAGATATCAGAAACTCTGCACATCTAAGTACCAAATATTACTATTGCCAGTGGCTCAGCAGTGTTTGCACATTATGGCTTCTAAAGTTATCTGCAGTCTCAGGACTAGGGATGCTGAAGCAGTCACCATTGTCCATGTCTCATACTCTCCCATATAGAAGGAATGAGCATAATTATAAGAAAAGGGTTATTTAAGAGTTTGTACCATGCATAGAGCTTTAGGCTGGGAACACATCAGTAACAGAAGACTTTTCTTACGAATGCTTTATTTCTGCAGGTACTGAGGCAGCTTGCCCAGGAGGCATATAGTAAATATCATCAAAACAGTTGTGTAGCTCATGAGGATAGAAGAAATGAATATTACAGCCTAGAGGCTGAAAAACTGGGACAAGGCCTAGCAAGAAGGCTGTTCATTATGTGACTGGCTGTTGGCTCCCTCCAGTCTTGGTCCATCTGTTCTTCCTCCATCCTCTTGTGATCCCTACAGCTTCCACTGTCTTCAACTGCAATTGATTATGGACTACTTGATGGCAATGCAGCTTTAAAAAGATTGTGCAATACTGATGCCAGAATCTGAGATCCATTAAAAGCACATTGCAGTAGTGGTATTCCTCTAAAATTAGAGAGTAAAAAAAAAAAAAAAAAAATCAGATGGTGGTCTGCATGACTTCCAGTTCTATGCAGAAACACTATATTTTCTATTTATTGTATGTCCATTGAAAAGATCTATGAGTAATTCAGAGAGTCAGCCTCTGGTATTCAACTGCTCATCATTTCAGATAAACTATGGAATAGTCTGTATCCAGCAATGAAAAGCAAGGCGGTTAGAAAGCCATCAAGAATTTCCAGCATCTTCCTTTTTGCCATTGCTTTCAATAAATGAAGAAAATGTTACCTTTATGACGAAGAACTCTATTTACTGCTCCCCAGGACAGAAATTTGTTGGAAAGTTTTTGTTGGTTTTTGGGGGTTTTTTGTTTGTTTTTTGTTTTTAAGATTTTATCCGGACTGATAAAAGCCAAGAAAACCCTGGAAAAATAAAAAGCCCTAATGCTCTCAATTCATACTTGTTAAATTTCTGCAGGTAAAATTAAGTTACTGCTCTTCTGATTCTGTTTTAGGCTTATAGCTTTTGAATGTGAATGAAAATAGAAAATAGAAGACAAGTAACTTTGAACATGTCTGAATAGTTGTTTAAATTTATGTCTGTTTACTATTTTTATGGTAATGAAGGCTTTCTGTGCATCATTTCTTTCACAAACATGCATTCAAGGATAGAAGTTGTTTGAGATCAGTTGCTGATTATTAAAATATATCACCTTAAAATCTTGTCTCCCTTGTAATCTTTAGGCATTTCAGACGATCAGTGTGATCTTCTTAACCCTTCTCCTTACAGGCCTTTATAAAAAACTGCTGAACTGTGATGGAGTTGATTTTCAGCCTAGGTTGAAAATGAGAGAGAGTACTACACACAAGATGCTTCTGATTGGGGTCATCACTGTAATTATTTTATCAACATAATTAAGCCTCAATCAATTTCAGTTACTAAGTACTGTAGTAAACACTGCAGTACAAATAACTGCGGAAAGTAATTTAGATGATGCTTCTTGCTAAATTCCACTTCCAAAATAAACTGCTCCAATAAAAAATATATTTTCCTGAGAGGCCTTGCTTTGACAGCTTTGACAACTATTTTACTCTTTCTGACTCTCAAATACAGTAAAATCTAACCCTACCTATGGCTAGTTGAGCTTCTAGAAAGCTTGTAAGAAGGTTATTGTTTGTGTTTACACTAAAAGTCAATAAGAAGGAAAGCATACTTAGAGGACAAAAATGAAAATAATTAACCTCTCCAGCCCACGTTTTTATAAGTGTTTGTTTCAAAGCCTGCCACTCAAACATCTCTTTTGAAAACTTCTCTCATATTCCTGCATGAAGCTGATCAGAAGGTTGAAATTCAGCCTTCAAGAATGTCTCACAGCAGGAAAAATTTAGCATTTGATATTTTCCTCTGTTCCATGCTGTGAGGAAAGTGTTTCATTTTACAAAGTAAAAAGGTATTTAAATAGTGAAAATCTGTGTTTAATGTCAGAGAAAAAAAAACACAAAACAAACACTAAATAAAACAAACCCAAACCCTTTGAAACATAGACAGGATTCATTTCTTTTAATTATTCTTCTCCTTGTCTGTTTTTATAAGATTATTTTCACCATATGAATAATCATATCATAGCAGATTGCACAAATGGATAGAAGTTCTTTGATGTATCTGTAACAAAACATCGCTTTTCCACCTTCAAGGTTATATTTTCAAAACTTTGTAAGAATAAATTTAGTATACATCTGTATCTAAATAAGGGTGAAAGATCATTGATATGTGTCAGTATAACATTAACTTATTTTCTTTTTAGTTATATTTTATATTCTTCCTATTAAACTTGAAACAGAGGCGTTTGTTCACTTTTTACAGAAATTAGTTCATGCTTCCATTTCATCCAATGTGCCCCTAATAGGGGAGATGGGGAGTCTGTTCCACTCCAGTGATCATGCCATGACTTACAGAGCTAATGTTTTCTTTCAAAAACTGTCCATTTTACTGGAAAAAGCAGACGTTTTATAAACCTTTATGCTTCTGCATTGCTGACTCACAACCTGAAAGCAAAATGTATATCCTTCTACATGAGTTAGTCAATATGATGACATATTCTGATACTTAAATGATGAAATTGAATGTGGTTGCAGACAGATCAAAACCAATCACTATGTCAAGACAGCATTCCTAACACTATAGATACTGTTCACAGCTGGGATTGAGTATATGTCTGGATTCAAGTGTCTCATTTTCTTTTTGTACCTTTGACTTTTCTCTGCATCTAAGTTTCTTCTATGTGAGAGCCAAAGACCTGTGTTTCAGAAAGGCAAAGGCATTTTTTGTGACTGAAAATGAAAAATATTTTGTTGTAAAAAAACGTTAAGCTGCTCAGTCATAGCAAATATGATTTTTTTTGCCACTTGCAAGAAACAAAGTTTTTAAATGACTAGAACTCTTCAGAATAGAAGATTAGCAAAAGTGTGTGTGTGAAAGGAGACCCTTTGTTGTGGAGAGTAAGGCAGAAATTAACAGAAGAGTAATCTTCTTCTTTATAATTTCGCTTTGCTGTATTTGATTAATTAGAACAACACTCCTCCCTTTCTTCTCCCAGATTGTTATATCAAGGGAATGTGATATTAATTGAAAATTCTTCTTTCCCCTCAGGTATCCAAATGGTTATAGAGCAGGATTAATCCTTCCTGTTAACTTGATTACTAATAAAAAATTACAGATTATATTTATTGCTCAGTTTAATAATTAATTTTCCCCATCTGCTATTTGACAGCTTTTGACTACACTGAGATAGGCATCACAAATATTAAAGGCTGGTGGATTTGTGCCAAATTATTCCAGAGTAAAATTGGTCTTCCCATTTTTGCTGGAAACATTATTACTCTATGTAAACAGTAGAAAGTAGGACACGTGTTCCAGGTTCATAAAAAAAAAAATCCAGTAATGCTGAAAATCAACCCAAATGGAGTTCAGTATGGAAATAACTCACCCTACCAATTTTTTTCATGAACTTAAAGGTAGATATCTACTTTATCAGTTCATACTCTGAATAACCTTTTCCTTAGAGCTAATTGTGAAGAAGCTCATCTCTACTGAAAGAGGAAAATTAGGTCAGTTGAACCAAGAACTATCTGCTCTAGGGAAAATGTACACATATAGCTTTTGGGGGAGATAAAGGCTATATGGAGGTAAACTTGTATCTATACGTATCTAGAGGTATACAGACACAGAGGCATGTATATATAAATATGCATATGCACACATACAAAAAGTAGATTTTTTCCATGAAGATACAAAGTCCTTATTTTTCACTTTGTACATATGGGGTAGCTTGTAAATGATAGAAAAACATTATTTCACTTATTAACAGATGTTCCTCTAGAATTTTGTTATTATCAAATTCAAAACTGAATTTGACTTTGCCAAAAGGCAAATTAAGTAACACAATATGCCAGCTCTCTCACTATTCACACAGTGTAAACTTATGTAAAAGAAGTTGGTAACATTAACATTAAAAAAAAAATACAAAAATGAAGAGTGATATTTACTTTTACTTAAGAGTAGAAAATTCATTAATTTTGGATGAATAGTTCACAGTAAATAACATCTGTACAAAGAATTTTCATTTTAATAACTAATTTACTCAAAATCAAAGGCCAAATGAAAATAATTTACTACCGACTCAGGTCTAGATCAGAAACAGCAGCAGTAACAGCGGTAGAATACCTTTTGTGATTGTCATTGCACATCAGAAACCTGAGAGTTTTCATATCCAATGCTCATTATTCTTTTGGAAAGCATTATAGTGAGCAAGTGTTACATTGAACCAGTTTTTCTGTGGGAGGGATCAAATCCCAAATACTCATTTAGGAAACATGCAACTTTGCGGTGCAGTGGTATTACAGAACAAGTTATTTGGGTTCTTTCCATTTCTTCAGAGACAAAGTAAATTCTATAAATGTCTGCATGTAAGTAAAAAAGGGAAAGCACTGATTATCCATCCTGGAGGAAATCAAAATAATCCTTTGAATTTGCCACGAAAAGAAATCAAATTTGAGAGGAAAAAAAAGCAGAAAATTAAAGGCCATCTCTGTAAATACTTGAATTTTGAGCCTTATGGGAGACTATATAGCCAGAGCCCCCCACTTTTTACCTCTATTTGCAACAAATTTAATAGTTATTAATATGAAAAATGAAAAAAGTAAAATATATAAGTATTTCCAACTAATTACATATTAAATCTTCGTTTAACTGAGAAAAAATTTTCTTTCAGTCAGATGGTGGGTGACTTTATAATTCCCTAGTATTCTCTTATTAGAATTTATCTGTGTTCTTTCATTAAGAGATTATGCCTGTGTCTTAAAAGAACACCTGTGCTTGATTATTAAGGATTCATTTATTTTGCAAAATATCTGATAGTTGATGAAATCAGTTTGAAAGTACAAAATGCTATACTTGCAGGAAAAGATTTGAAAGAAAGCTTTCCATCCCATTGTATGTGCTCCATGGAAGACTACAAGTTTCCTATCTGTACATTCTAGCTCAATAACTGACACGAAGCAGTTTATATTTTTTTCAAGGCAGTACATCTGATCATTGTCACCTGCAACTAGAGGCTGATTTCAGGGATTTCACTGTCAATCTTGTGTCTTGTGTTTTTTTGTAAAGCATATAAATTCCCCTAAGAAATGGAAATGAAATCTCATTGGTTTAAATGCAGTAGGAAAAATAGAAGAGCCTGACATGGCATGTTGCCATCAACTACATCTCTAGAAAGCCTGTTCCAATGTTTGACCATCCTCTTGGTAAAGAAATACTTCCTAATGCCCAGTCTAAGACTCCCCTGATGCAGTTTTGAACCATCCCCAGGCATCTTATCACTGGAAGAAGAGACTACTATGTCCTTCTCCACTTCCCCTCCTCGGGAAGCTGTAGAGAGCAATGAGGTCACCCCTCAGTCTTTTCTCCAAATTAGACAAGCCCTAAGTCCTTAGCTCCTCCTTGTAGGAAAAGATGTTATGGAACTCTCCCAAGGAAACCCTAGTGCCAGAGTCATTGAAGCCATATTAGCCAGAATTAATAAATTCAGAAGGTTTACTGGCAGCCTGCTTGAGAGGAGAAAGATTATAAATTATGGGGTTTTTAAGAATTCTGGTGAAAACTGCACAGAAAAGAAGCTCATTGGCATTGGTCTAGAGCTCTACTTGTCATTTCCAAAAAAAGCCTTGTCAATTCAAACTGAAAGAAAAACATTTTGCTCACAAACCACTCCTGACAGGTTCTTCTCAAAACACAGCCATGTGTTGTGCAGCAGTGCCTGGTGATGTTGATGTCCCCGGGTTAGCAACAGGATGGGAGACAACTCCTATGACTGGTATGGGAGACAGTAACAAAGTTACAGCTGGTGTGGTCTGTGTCTACAACACCTTCTACAGTGAAGCTCAGAATGTCTCCCAGAGACAATAAAAGAAGGATATTTTCTCATGTGGTTATTTAAAAAAAAAAATAATCTTTATGCAAATTAGAAAAGTTTTTTGATTATACCTCACA
>VXBJ01002090.1:160007-230329 GCA_013400055.1 Nycticryphes semicollaris | reverse complement strand
AGGAACTTTATCTTGAAAGAAATTAATTCATGTTTGGTTTAGTCACAAGAATTACATACATTCAATTAATTTGACTTTTTTTAAATAGGAAATAATTTGTGCTAGAGTTAGAGTGTTTATTTTTCCTGACTAGGAAAATTTGTTCATTTGACTAAGTATGACCTAAAAGGTTCAGAAAAGGCTATAACATTGATCCTTCTCCATTAATGACCTCATTAGTACCTCTTGCAGTGATTATTGCAAGGCTGCTGTGCAATGGGCTTTGCTGACCCCAGCTTGTGACTTCAGTTAAGAGATTTTTTTTTTATAATTATTCTGATATTTCAATTATATATTATACCTAGAAAGACCAAAGTGAATTCTAGTGAAAATAGGCAACTGCTTTTTTTTTTTTTTTTTAAAGCACATTCACAAACCAGGTCATTAAATCAGATTCCTGGGAATACATCAAGATTTCTGTGAACATACATTGGTCACCAGTATTTTAGTAAGAATTTACATAAATGTATGCATTTATATGAACTTGTCTATCTGCAGAGGCTGTAAGACTTCCTCTTTTCCATTAAAAATATGTAAGCCCTTTCTAGCTGATTTCAGTGCCACGGGTAAGACGTTTATGCGAACCAAGCAGTATCTCATGTGCAACCTTTTTCCTACACAGCTCTCAGCACAGCTGCTTATATGACATTTCATAATGTCACAGGAGTCAATTGTTCTTTTTAAAAAATTATAATCAGGTTGACTTCTAATCCCAGCTCCTCACATACATTCATCTATTTACATTACTTCCATCTGCTGTTATGGTCCATTCTCCATTCTAAGGCAATAATGGTGATATTTCTCAGTAACGTTGCAAAAGCAGCGGTGAAGAGATTGCACTGTAGTTTAATTTGGGTTTCCTGCTGCTCATCTTGCATTCTTTACACAGGCAAAGCTCCCTCAAGTCAGGAGAAGTTTGAATGCCTGAAGAATGGAAATTAGACCTTTTGTCTGTGCACAGCGAGTGGAGCTTGACCACTGAGTGACAGCTCCAGCAACTGGGTGTGTTTTCTCCATTAGCAGTTTCTGACTGTAGTTTTAAATTTACAGATATTCTGTATAGGTTCCTCTTCTCCTGATTAAATACCATGCACTGGGACACATTGGTCAGTTCAAGAATTAACAAAGAAAGAAACAATCTTTTCATATGCTCCACGTTTTTCATAATAAAAGTACTGGGGATTATGTGGAGATTACTCCTAAGAAAAGTTTCCTGTAAATACCTGAAGCAAGTCAATAACACTGCATTAAGCTGCTGGGTTTCTATGCAATCAGGTCTTCGAAGTAAAAAAAAAAAAAGAGAATCCATATCTTCAATAAATTTATCCCATCCATATTAATAACTAACAGTAATAAAAATTAATGCTCTTGTACTTTCTCAGCTTATGCATTGCAATGAACCATTTGCATAATTAAAAATTCTCTGAGGTCTGGGAATGACTTAAATACCTAATTTTCTAATATTTTAAAAGTTAACCTATAATTTTCAGCACTTGGGTAAAGCAAAAAAATAAAAATGAGAAATGTAAAATTGTGACTGGATCATGAAATTGTAGTGCATTTAAGAAAAAAAACATAGTATCAAATTATCAATTTAACTCTTAATTGTTAGGTAATACCTATATTGAAGTTAAGGAAAATAGGTAGGAAAGAGTAAAAGTAGGAAAAGGGCAATCTAAATCACATAGTCAAGTCCTGCAATGGAATACAATCCTCAGCCTTATGAACTGGTTTTACTGCTTTATCCTGGAAAATCACTCTTTTTCACTACACCTGCTCTCATAACCTGTCAAAGCTCCTGGGGATGGCTGAGAGGATTCCGTGATTAGATCTACACCCCATTTCCAACCAAACTGTGTCTCCCTAGCTTTCTGTTCCCTAGAGAGGCCTCTCTTAGGAAAAACTAGTCAACAGTACTCGTTCCTGGAGCACCCCTCCTATAGGGGGCTGGGAGAACTATGACAGTTCAGAGAAGGCTCAGAGGGGACCTCATCAATATATAGACATACATGAAGATACTTAGGTGCAAATAAGATGGAGCCAGGCTCTTTTCAGTGATGCCCAGTGGCAGGAGCAGAGGCAATGAGTACAAAAATCAAACACAGGAGGTTCCTCCTAAAAAAAAAAAAAAGTCTTCTGTTGTTCAATGTCAGAGTGACCAAGCGCTGGCACAGGTTGCCCAGAAGGGCTTTGGATTCTCCTTCCTTGGAGACAGTCAGAAGCCACCTGGAGATGGTGCTCAGCAACTGGCTCTAGGTGGCCCTACTTGAGGAGGGGGGTTGGATCAGGTGACCTCCAGAGGTCCCTTCCAGACTCAGCCATTCTGTGACTGATTCTCTGACTCTGTTGAATCCGTTTGGTCTTATGATCACTACTAGCACAGGAATACAGCTTTCAAACATACTACATAGTTTCAAATACAGGGACAAGAAACCCTTAGAATTTACACGTATTTTTGAACACGTTTAGGGAAAAAAAATAAAATCAACCCATTTTAATTTTCCAGCCAGAATAACAGGAGAAAATATTTAGTTTATTGTAAGACTTCATATGATGTTATTAGATAATGTTTTTCAGCCATAAAAATTGGCAAAAGGACTTCTTTCAGAAGTGAAAACACTTGCAGGTTGATAAATATTCCAATGTCTCACAAATCAATATATTAACTTTAGAGAATAGCTTTAAAAACAACACATTTCATTAAACCAAGTCCATAATTGTGTATCAAAAATTAAAAAAATGCATCAATAACTTACAAACGTACAGACACTGTAGTGAGTAATCAGGTGGAATCAAGTTGGACATCGCTTTTTTGGAACTGCAGATACAAATACTGAAGTGCAGTAAGCTACCCTGACCAAAATAATTCTAAATTCTGCAGAACTGTGTATTTGTAATATTATATTTGTAAAAAATTAAATTAATTATATCTTGACAGAATTTAGTATTTTAAAAAGGAGGAGTCATTAACCTATGCAAAATGTGTTTTTAAATACAAATACAGAGATTTAAGTGCCTCATAACTTTCTGCACTACCTAAATCCTAAATTCAGGTGCTCAAATATACGTTACTGCATAAATTTTCACTTAATTCTTATAATGTATTATTGCCAGTCATTAGACTAGTGCCTTTCCTTATGTGAGAAAAAAAAAAGAAAAAGAGCATGATAATACATGGTGCAATACATCAGTGCACCACCAGCAAGAATGTAAGAGCTGTACCATACTGTGAAAAGAGCACTCAAATTGTTTTTGACCTGTACATTTCAGAAGTGAGAATACTACTGAAAATGTTTAGAGGTATGGTTAGCTCTTGTCAGAATCATGAATGACAGTAGCAAATACAATAATGACTATCAAAATATGACCTAGTGACAGGTGATGAAAAACAGGAGAAATATTTCTGATATATTTGCAAGACAAAACAAAATGAGCAGTACCATTGCTGTTTAACAGAAGTGAAGTCAGACTCCTGCTAGTCAAAACAAATATCAGAACACAGGAAGAAAAGCTGTACTGAAAATACAAAGATATCATAAAGTCACAGAATTATGTAGGTTGGAAGAGACCTTTAAGATTGAGTCCAACCATTACCCTAACACTGAAGAAAAACACATCATTAAACCACATCCCTAAGAACGTCATCTCTCTATTAAATATCTCTAGGGATGGTGATTCCACCCCTTCCCTGGGTAGCCTGTTCCAATGCTTGATAACTCTTTCGGTAAAGAAGTTGTTGCTAATCCTAAACCTCCACTGGTGCAACTTGAGGCCATTTCCTCTTCTATCACCTGAACTGGGAGAAGAGACCAACACTCAACTTGTTACAACCTCCTTTCAGGTAGCTGTAGAGAGCAATAAGGTCTCCTCTCAGCCTCCTTTTCTCCAGACTAAGTTCCTTCAGCCACTCTTCATAAGACTTGTGCTCCAGATCCCTCACCAGCTTTGTTGCCTTTCTCTGGACACACTCCAGCACCTCAATATCTGTCTTGTAGTGATGGGGCCAAACCTGGACACAGTACTCGAGGTGGGGCCTCACCAGTGCTGAGTACAAGGGAGATGATCACTTCCCTAGTCCTGCTGGCCACACTATTCCTGATGCTGCCCAGTATGCTTTTGGCACACTGCAGGCTCATACTCATCTGGCTGTCAGCCAACATTCCTAGGTCCTTTTCTGCCTGGCAGCTTTACAACCACTCTTCCCCAAGCCTGTAGAGTTGCGACCCAAGTGCAGGTCCTGGCGCTTGGCCGTGTTGAACCTCATCCCATTGGCCTCAACCCATCAATCCAGCTTGTCCAGATCCTTCTGTAGAGCCACCCGACCCTCAAGCAGATCAACAGTCCCACACAACTTGGTGTTGTCCGCAAACTTACTAGAAGGTGCAATAGAATATGAATAAAGTAGAGAGTTGTACAGGCATTATGCATAAACCAATGATGGCAAAGTATCAAGATTTAATCATAGTTAAAAGTTTTAAGAAAATTTTAGGGAGAACACAGCATAATATTACTGCCCATAAATATAGCAGGATTTTCTGGAGATGAGGAAAATATTAATTTTCTTAAAAAATAGATTTTTTTAAAACTGTTCATATGAAATTGCTATTCATAATAGCAAAAGTAAGCTGGTTCATATGTTCCTTCTAAACTCATATTCTGCCACTATTTGTTGGCTAACTAAACAAGGATGAAATCACACAAACTAGTATATTATACTCAGACTATTTTTTTTTTCATATTCTTAAGGAAGGGTTTATTATAGCAGCAATTTAGTTATGGATTTACTTGTCTTAGGCATCAGTGAAATGTCACAACATGTTTGACAAGAGGCCTAAAGCACTAAAAAGGTCACTCTTTAATGGAGCAGACTGCCTGGAGAGGCAGTAAATTGGTTTCAAGAAGGAAGAGTTTTGAGAAGGCACATTGAGTTAGTCCAGGTACAGATAACTAAGATGCTAAGCATACCTGGAGCATAGCTATGCTCTTAATAAATGGATATTTAAATTCTGCAGGAGCACAACATTTCCTCCTACAATTCAGAATGCAAAGCTTGGATTCTGTACCATCTCAACAGACCCCACGCTGATATCAGTTAATTGAACTACTACACAAGCAGGGACAATAAATGGAATGATTATTGCTTCAGTCCAAGTCAATAAGGCTTGATGTTTAAGGGAAAGTTAAATAAAGAATGCAGAAAGAATAGGCTGTCACATTTATGTATTAAGGTATATAAAAAGCTGGATTGAAATAATGTTATTTTTCTTTGCCAATATGCCTGGAAAAGAGACTTTTATAAAAAATTAGTTTATTAGATTCACTGACCTAAAAAAATAAAATCAAGTACTTCCCAGAATATTGTCAAACTGAGCAAAAATTTAAGAAAACAGATGTCTGCTAACTGGCTAACATTTTTTTGTTTCTAGTAGAAATTTCATAATATGTGACTGATAGTGGAAAGAAATTATGTCTGCAAAGGTTTATATTGATTATTGAAAGTTAAGTAGGCCTGACTGGCTTTAAGTCTTTTTTTGGTATTGAATATCATCATGCCAGTATAAATTTCAAGTCAGTTGTGTTGTGTATTAAGTCAATAATTTTAAGTGTTAAGTTTAACCTGTGGCAAACATCTTCATGTGATCTACTACAGCTTGCTAACCGCTTAAATTGAACATTGCACATATCTATACCACTACAACAGATGATTTTATGGGAGTAACAGTGGTTTGGCTTCTGCTGTATGCTGCACTGAAGGCAAACTCATCTACAGAAGTAATACATCAGTTAGCTGAATATGCTAGTAATGCATATTTCATTTGGTTGTAAATTGACACTTAATTGTAATTTTAAGGCCAGCATCATAACAAATTCCTTTTAGGTTTGAGTCCAGAATTTTTCAAGAGTTATTGTTTAAGTTACTTGAAATGAGCATCCTGTTGTATTTCAGTACACAGATACTTTGAGATAAATGTCTTCACCACAGGGAATATGATTGCCAGCTACAGTCTGTAGCACAGATGCCAAGAGACTAGTGTTTTAGTGGGTAAAAAAAAATAAATTAGTTTGAGACCATTGGATTAAATTGTGACCAAGTATCTGGAAGTTAGTTGACCTTATGACATTGTTGTGACAAAAAACTATAAAATTATTCTGTTTAATTCCTTAAAACCTCCTTGATTCTCAGCTGCATGGTTTTAAACCATTTCTTTAATTTCAAAGTTTTCTACAAAAAACAGCTAAAGGTGGAAACTTTGCTCACAATATTCAACAGCAAAGAAAATGAAAAAGATTGTTATTTCAAAAATGAAATCAGTGACGTTGTACTCTTATGTAAATGTTATGGTCATGCTGTTATGTTCTCAATAACGTATTTTCACTGCTTATGAGGAATATTTCATGTAATAATTACAAGATAAGCCTCTGTGTGGTTATTAATGCAGGGGATTAAATCTAATAACCAAAATACCTTAGAGATTTCAGACCCTTAAATATTCAAATCTGTTAGATGGTTTAGGTAAACCCCAACTTTATAAAAGGTTAAACCCCAACTTTATAAAAGGTAACAAAAGTTACAAACCACCTAAGTGAAGGTGAATGCTATGTGACTAAGTACTAAATATGATACAATAATGATTTTTCCCCCCACTTCCTAGGTCTAACTTTTTTTTTTTAAACAAAGGGAGCTTCATTCATTCTAGAAGTGCTTTCAAAGTTCTTCTTACGAAAAATTCCTCTAATAGCTTCAATGAAGAGGAATTATTTGGTTTTGTATTCATCTGTCTAGACAAAGTAAGCTAATAAAAAAAGAGACCTTGTACAGTTCCGTTTACACTAAAGGATAATAAAGGAATCAAGGTTTTATGGTAATCTAACTACAGGCATTTCTCTTTTACTGCTACAATTACACAGTATTACATGTTTTAGTTGATGTCTGGAATTCTTCCGCTTCAGATCTCACTTTTTGTACTTTAGTAAAAATCTTATTTTGAATCATTTTTCACATACTTTAGCCACCAAATATAATAGAATATAGAATTTGATCATGTTATGCAATGTGAAAGCATCTTGAAATAGATTTAAATTTCATTGACTTAAGAATATTTTCTTATTTCTTTTTCTTTTATTTAAAGTGAATCTTACAGCAGCCATTATGATCAAAAACTGCTTGTCTATGCAGCATCTAGTGCATGTTGCTAACCAAGTGGTTGAAAGGCTTCCTGTTGTCAGTCACCACTAATAAAGCAGGTGACCTATGGTATTAATAGTAGAGAAAGAAAATTTAGACTTTGATAGAGAATTAAATATCTTCAGAGAACTTTTTAAACCTTACATAATAACAATCAGCAATTGCAATCACTTTTTTTTTTTAATACTAGAAGCCAATATAACTAAGTAGTAATTTCCTGGAGACATTCTGTTTTTTCTCACTCCATTATTCAGCTCCCTGCTCAATGTTCAGCTTCTAGTGTGTCATTAGTTGTCCAAGGTGCAGAAGTCTTGTACAGAAATTAACTAGTTTGATTTATTTTTCCACTTGATTTTATTTCTCTTCTTTGCTGTTATAAGGTAGCAAATGAAATAATCTTTTAAAAACCTAAAGAGTTCATTCTTACTCTTCATAGTAAAATAAAATGTTTCATTTCAAGAGTTTACAATACTGGATGGGACAGAGATTGAAGATCTATTTGTGAACAATTTGTAAGAAATAACATTACACAAAAGTATTCAGCTACAATTCATAAAGTTGTGCCAACTAGGCAATGTTCTGTGTACTCTAACCTCATTCTCTCATCTGAAAATTGATTAAAAAAGCTGTCAGTTTTATTCAGGGAATTCAACGTTATAAGGACACATGTCTATTAATGCTGAACTTCTTACAAGCAAGAGAAGAGTGGTATTTAAATTTATGTATAACAGAGCATTTTAAATATTTTCGCTTGTTCCTATGCATTTTTCTCATTCTGTTTAAGTAGTAGTTCTTACCATAGAAATCTGGGAAGTGAAAATTTACACAATGTGTAAATGCCTGTTTGCATAGACACCATGTTTTGGAGGAAAGGTCACAGGATTTCAAATTCTAACAAGTTTAATGACAAAATAGGTCAGTTCAAGCTTCAGACAAGCAGAAAGTTCTCAGTTGTGTGCAGACAATGTTTTTCCATTTTTGTTCACTGGCAGTTAAAGTTATTGGCTTCAGAAAATCCTTTAAGTAAGGAAATTCTTAAGGTCCTTTGATATTATTCATTAGTCTCATTTAAGATTGTCTGCAAGAACTTAAATGCTGGTTTTAAAAATATGGATGTCTTTTGAATAACAAGCAGATTTATGCTAGCCCATATTTTTGTTTTCCAAACTGGTGGTGTTATAATCAAAGACTAGAAAACAAACCCCAGAACTTTCAATCATTATAAAACAAACATTATAGTCTACACCACTGCAAACGTATAGAACTAGTATATTTTATTAGAAAGCCAAGACCTGACTGCAGAAATTTCCAGCATACAACCAGGGGGACTAGTACTAGTTCCTGAAGACTTTCAGTTCATATTATAGACCAGGTTGGAAGGGAATTGAAAAAAACTTCCTTTCACGGCAAGCCTTGATGAGGTTATCTAGAACCCTCTTCAGTCATGGTACATCACTAGCATCATCCAGCATCCCCTAACATCACTCTCCAGTGATGGGGAATCTACCATATCCCTGAAGGGGTTGTTACAGCTAGATTTTTATGATTATGATTGACATTAACAAGTTCTTAAATGAAAATACCAAACAATTTATTAGCCATGTCTTATCTCAAATATGTAACTTTTGACCTTTTTTTTAAGTAATGCTTCTAGAGTACAGTGTTGATAACTGTATGAATGCATATGGACTTATTTAATACTATGATTGTTGTATTATTTTAACCTATGTAGACTATATTGAATGTAGCAACAATTCTTTCATTAAGTCATACTAACGCCACTCATTTTACTCAGTGTTCCTTAAAGGAATGTGCTCTGATGGAGTGCATGCACAACTGCATTTTTAATGTCAGATTGGAAGACTTTTACTTTATGATGACCACTGTTAGTTCATCCCTAAAGCATAGAACAACTGTACTCAATACATAAAAGGGTGCATTCTCAAGTAAAAATGCTATAAACCAATAGCAATTTAATTGAAATAATGAAACTAGCATTACTGCAAAGCACACACACGAGAGAAGCCCTTCAAGAAATATTTGCATTTTGAATACATTTAAAAAGAAAACCCTGTGAGAGGAAGTTATGAATGTAAAGAGGTTTGTGGCCTTCATTCTAAAACCTTAAGACAGCGTATTTACTTAAATATATCACCACACAAAGTGAATATCACATCACTTGGCATTCTGCAAAAACTTAAACTAATTTTCAATACCCTAGGGAATGGCACTATTTTCAGCTAACCCTCTACTCAATGTTTTTGTATTATCTGTGCCAGCCTTGGAAAAATTACAATACACCATAAACATGCTTCTGCCCAAGAAAACATGACTGCCCTCAAAATCTTGAAGTAAATAGAAACTCTACTGTAAACCTCCTGGGATTCACAGATTTAAGATTTTATTTAAAGCTGTAACAGCTAAAAAATTGCTACTTTATTAGTTAAATTCCTCTTCACAATCATATGAATCCAAAACTTAAGTTTCAAGACAAACAGAAAGCCATAAGAGTATGTAATTAATTCTCTCTTGCTGCAGCATCAACCCACAGACTTGGCAAAGAGCTAACAACTGTCTTCAGTTTTCAGCCTGTCAATGACGTGCTAGCAAATCGAAGTAAACCAGGTAAGTACAGGAGGGCAAATTTACATGCTAATGTATAGGTTTACCATCTTGTCCGTTCCCTTATCTGGTAAGCTACACGTGCTCATAGCACACACAGGTGTCACCCTGCAAGAGCAAGCCTGTCACCTGGACAGCTTTACTCCTTTAGACTGTGGCTACAGGCCGAGGTGGGGGGGGGATCGCGGGGGTATTATCTCTGATAGAACATTTGTAGCCACCCTAGCCAGCCTGCTCTGCCCTCGTTCCTCCCCTCACACTCGCCGCACTCTGAAGAAGGGTACCGATGCCACCGCCTCGCCGACCAGCTGAGGGTCTGCTCTCACAGCGTTTAAATATCCGCGCGGCTCCTGACCACGCTCCCTGCGCGTCTGATTGGTTGCCGTGGACTTCCTGTTTCCAGCTGGGGCTCTGGGGGTGTCCCTGAGCTCGGAAAGAGCTTTGTACAGCGCCATCCAACCCCCGCCTTGAGCTTAACTCAGTTCTCGTCGTCGCTGTCGCCGCCACCTCGCCGACCAACTGAGCATCTGCTCTTACTGCATTTAAATCTCTGCGCGCCTCCTGGCCACGCCCCCTCCGCGTCTGATTGGTTGCCGTGGACTTCCCGGTTCCGGCTGGGGCTCTGAGTGGGGCGGCTTATTGAGCTCGGGAACATCTTTGTACAGCACCATCCAGCCCCCTCCTCGAGCTTACCTCAGTCGTCGTCGTCGTCGTCGTCGTCGTCGTCGTCGTCGTCGTCGTTGTCGTCTCGCCAACCGAGTGTCTCCTCTTACCGCGTGTAAATCTCCGCGCGGCTCCTGGCCACGCCCCCTCCGCGTCTGATTGGTTGCCGCGGACTTCCCGCTTCCGGTTGGGGCCCTGAGTGGGGCGGCTTCTTGAGCTCGGAAACATCTTTGTACAGCGCCATCCAACCCCCGCCTCGGGTTTATCTCAGTTCTCGTCGGCGGTGCATTAAAAATCTGCTACACCAAAGCTGGTTCCTGCTGGAGGCGCACACATGTTTTATTAATTGCACTAACAAGCTGCCACTTTTTCGGTGTCCTGGCCCCTTCTTATCCAGGATAACGGGGCTTCACTGCATTTTGTAATGCATGCAGTGTAATTTCGGGGGGTTTCGGTCTTTATCTGGTTTGTTACCTCAATATTGCCTGCAATATTACAGCCATCTGACAAACATCAGTACAAATTGACACATGTCATCAGACCGTACCCTAGGGAGCTGTTAATTACTGTTATAAAAAATGCTCCATCTGCCAGCTCTGTTCTCTATTGCTTAACCTGCAGATTTTAAGCCTTAGTCTCTGTTCTACAGAGGAGGCTCCTTCTTGAGACTTACCTGATAGTTCTAAAGCATTTGAGGGTGAATGAAATAGTTTTGGCTGAAAACCTCATTGTGAAAATAGTGTCCCTCTCATGGTAAACGCAATCAAGCTATTTTGAAGTGAAGGTTTCTCTATGTACACAGTAAGCCATAATACAGAATCCTTTCTATACCAAGACTAGAACTTTACATGATGTCATAGCAACAGTGTGTTCCTTAGAAGATGTCCTTTGTGGTAAGCATGTCTGAGTCACATATGACATACCCAATTTCTTAGGGGAAAAGAACAATGTTTTGTAATTTCAGGCCTCTGTGTTTAAGAAGTCATTCCTGACTCCTTCAGTTTCACCCCTAGCCCAAAAGTCCCAAGGTTATACCCTTACAATGTAGAAATCATAGAATGGTTAGAGTTGAAAGGGACCTTAAAGATCATCAAGTTCCAACTCCACTCCCCTCCACCTCCCTGCCTTGGGCAGGAACACCTCCCACTAGACCAGGTTGCTCCAAGCCCCATCCAGCCTGGTCTCAAACACTTCCAACGTTGGGGCATCCACAGCTTCTCTGGGTAACCTGTTCCAGTGCCTCACAGCAAAGAACTTCTTTCTGGTATTTAATGTAAATTGCTCCTCTTCCAATTTAAAGCCATTACCCCTTGTCCTGTCACTACACTTCCTGACAGAGTCCCTCTCCAGAGGTGTGGCCCATGGAGAGGAGCACACACAGGAACAGGTTTTCTGGCAGGACCTGTGACCCGTGGGGGACTGTGAGAACCCAACCCATGCTTGAGCAGTCCATTCCTAAAGGACTGTACTCAATGGAAAGGACCCATGCTGGAGCAGTTCTTGAAGAATTTCAGCCATGGGAAGGATTCCCATTGGAGAAGTTTGTGAAGGACTGTCTCCTCTGGGAGGAATCAATATCTTCTGCTTTTGGGTCTATGTAATAATACTTCCTAGATAATAATCTGATCCTTTTCCTTTCTAAAATGAAAGTAACATGCTTACTATGACAGAGGTTAGTGTTCCTTAAGTAAATAAAAAGAAAGTTTAGTATTGTTAAGTGACTAACATTATCCAAGAATTCCAAAGTCCATCTTCCAGCCAGAACCAAACCGAAATTAGAGAAGACTATGGCAACTAATGTGTACAATTCTAGAATAAGTTTTTGAGATAAATGAGGGCATGTAGCTATAGTGTGGCCAGAATAGCGAGTTTTATAGTACTATGATATCTTAGTTCTATAGATTTGCATTTTTAAAAGCTGGAAAACATTCCTTACACTTTTATTATGGCTACATAACTATGTGCTAGTACACACACAATGGGTTCAACGTATTCTCTTCTAGATTTCACCATCGCAGTATTAAGTAGAAACCAAAGGGGCAGCGAATTTATCTGTAGATAAAAAGCTTTCATCCTGAAAGGAGACAATCAATTTTCTAGGCTACTTGTATCTTAGAACAGAATTGTTTCCCCTCATTCAAAGTCCATTAAAAGGTAGTTTGCTATTTATTTCAACAACATTTGCACCAGGTTTTATAAGAAGGCATTATAAATGTCACTGGGAAGAGGAAAAAAATCCAAACAAACAAAAACCCCCTCATTTTTACCTTCAGTGTAAACTAGAAAATTTCAAACAGTTGTTATGTCACAAGAATTTCAGCAGGGTCTCTTACTCACTGCTTTTTCCCATGTTTCATTTTTCATATGACCACTACCTACAAATGTATTTAAAGAAGATACCTTCTGAACTTTGAGAGAAGTAACATTTTTAATATGTAACAAAAAGCATCTACACACCAGTCATTTCCCCTTTATGAATTCAGCTCTACTTGATGTGTTCGGCTCAATCAAACTGGAAGATTTTCCTGCCTTTTCTAGTCCGTTGGTTGCAACAGAAGTTATCGATATTTAATAAACTTGAAAATGAAGTTATTACAATGCAGATACATGCCAACCATAAGCCTACACTGGCACCACAGAGACACTATATTATGGTATTTAATAAAACAGAGGAACATTTTATATATAAAAAAAATGAGTTTTATATATATACTAATATAATCCAAATAGCCTGTATTTTTCCAGTTTGTGAGGAACTTAGTTCTTGTTTAAATAGGCTTTTGTGGTACAAAAAGTGCTATTAAATAAAGAGATACAGATTTAAATATTAGAACTATTTTAATTTGCTTTTCAAAGAAGAAGATACTGTTGCTGAAGGGTGAATGTATCTCTGCCAAAAGGACTTCTTTCTCTTTGGAAGAATATCTTCTGATGCCAAGCTTCTGGGGATGTTCCAGTTTGAAAATCGTAATTGCTGATAAGTGATAACTTGATGCATTAAGTTTTCTGTGGACTAGAATCAGGTGGAAAAAATCTCATATTTGTGAAACTAAGTCATCTCATTCATTGATGCTTACTTGAGTCCTTAGGGTGCCTGAAACAATAGTTCTGAAGTAGGGCTTGCCAGGAGCATGCACAAACAACAGTGCTTTGTATATGTTGTTTTCCCCAAGATTAGTGTGCCAGTCCTTGCTGGTCTGTTCTGCTTCTCTTAGGTGTAGGTCCAAGACTGCCCTGGTAGTAGGCATGGGAAAAATAATTTCTTGCCTGACTCTAATATATTATCATTCTTTTTGTTGTCTAAGGCCATCTAAATACTCAGGTAGCTATCACTACATGAACTACACACAAGGAATATTTTCAAATATTTATTCAAGCTGCTAAATATCAGTATACATATATATGCACACATATACATCTATTAACAGCCAAAGTGAGACTACAAAGTCTTCACATGACCTAAGGGGTATGCATGTTGCACCTGTATATTAGCTGCCACTCAGCCAAGCACAAACTCAAATTCCACAGAAAGGAATATTATCCAAGATGGACAACAAAATACACTTTATCAAAGTTTTCCACTCTATGAAGTTTTCTGTAAACAGTTATTTTGGATCTCAGTTGTGGGGAGCCTTGCTGACATAACACCTTGTGAAGTTTCCATCTTCCCTCCATCTTACAGTTCACCTCAGATTGTTATACTTCATATACCACTATGTTCTCAGTGAAATTAAGACAAACTCTAAGGATAGTGTTTTCAGGTATTGGCTATAACGTGGCTGCAAAATCAAATCTTAGCTGTGAAACGCTCTTGAAAGAGAGAAATGGTTACATATATTACCCGCAAGTGTTTGAGGAGGCTGGAGCAAAAGGAGGTATTTGGCAGGGAATGTGTTTATAAAAACAGGGCCATTGTAACCTTTAAGTCATATTGCCTCAGTTCTGCTTCTCACTGTGTCATATTTTGTTTGTTTATTTATTTATTTTTAATAGCAAATTGTTTGTTTTGCAAAAAGAATAATGCAAACATAATGACTACTATTTTTTTCCCAGCATTTCTGTTCCTTTCATTTCTAAAAATAATGAGTTCTCGTTACTCAGGCCTCAGGATAATTAATGAGAGTACTTCTGGTAACATACTCTCTATGCCCATTTAACACGAGTGGCAGGAAGACTGTCATCCGTGCACTTAAATAAAGTGGCAGCTGTTCATCACTGGGAGCTGATACAGCCCATCAGTCGATTAGAATACGGCATTTGGCAACCAGTGTTTCCAGGTATATTTGCAGAAGTAACTTCTGCTCTCTGTTATTCCAAATCAGTTCAAGGGCTTAACTGAAGGCACAGAAAATTCCTCAGTTATCAAGAAACTTGACATAGCAAGGACATAAAAACTGAGATAGTGAAGATTTCTTTTTCTCTCTGAATTGCAAGCTGAGCAACAGCCTTATGACTTGGTCCCTCTGACAAACTGCCTCTGGCTATGGTTCTGTTGCGTTCTCTCAAGGCTCTCTGTGACACCGCTATGTAATAACCACTGCAAATAGATATTAACCTTCCCTCTATCTTAAAAACCGGTAGACCAAATCCTTCTGTCTGAGACTCCTACTGATTGTAATCAAAGTCAAGGCTTTTTTTGGAGTTTTGCTCTTGAAGGGTGAATGCAGGTTTGGGAATGCTGTTTTCATGAGACAAGATGTTAAGACATTCTGATCAGAAAAGGCCAGTTATGACTACTATTATTTTACTGTATGCAACTAACTGAGCAAAAATAAGTAACTTTTCTGAGTTCAGAAACAGTGTCTGATCAAAATTACCCATCACCAGATGTATACTGTCACATAAATAACCAAGAAAAATACAACGATGGTTAAACTTAAACACATGCATATTTAACCAATACCAGTTATTAATTTTCATTATGAGTCGATTATGAAAAGGACCAGTAATGCAGGTGGACAGGCACCTCATACTTCAGTATGACTTAATTACTGAAAAACATTAAGTGACTATCTTCCTAATTTGGTGCACTTGTCAATAAAAGTACTCATCTATGACATTTAATTTAATTAAATTGTCAGTAGCAATATGTAAAATCTCTGATATATGTGAAACACCTCCATATTTATGAAATTTTGCTGACTGGTCCAACATTTTGTGCTAATGAATACATAGGCAAATGAAACTGCGGTAGAGATGAATGTGCCTATGCCTTCTGCTAACTCTCCAGGTACACTTTAGTTTCACTTGAAGGGATTAGTTGTCACATCTCAAAACCAAAGAAATTTAATCAATTTTTACATGAATTAAGGAAACTTCAGAATTTGCCACATCCTGTGTAAATAAAAGAAGTCACATAAGTATAGAGCTGATGCTGCTGTTCTACAATCAGATCATTGCTACTGGAGTCACTAAAAATTCCTAACATATAGAGTTAGATAATGAGTAAAAGCTGTAGTTCTGAAATCAAACAGCCTTTCAGATCTCTGAAAGTATTTAAAAGTGTTACTGTAACGAAACTGCTATGTGCTCTGATTCTACAGCCCATATCACATATTCAATCCTTAACGAGATCTACTTATGAGTAATGTCTAATGTGCAAAACTTGTTTTCCACTCCATCATTTATATGATTGAATACTGTATGAAAAAAATGTAATTACATTGGTTCACTTATTATTTTCCTGTTTATATCATACAAGGAAAAATAAATCAGTCCTCCGTATTAAAAGCCTCAGGAAACAGAGTTTCTTTGTGTGTTACCTTCCTACAAGCAAATAATATATATGTTAAAATTTATAAATAAATTCTGAAACAGTTAAAGTTGATAGAAATTTGCAAATCCAGATCTTTGGAAACAGCAGAGTTTACCCACACACGTGATTTAATAGAGGGTGGAACAAAGTTTAGAACTTTGTGTACAGGCTCCTCAGTCATACACTTGCAATGTAAAGCATAGTAGGGACTTGGCAGTGGACAAGAAAGAATAATCTATCTCCACTGCTTACAAAATTAGGTGCATAAATGGCATTTTCATAATTGTTTTGTTAAAAGAACGTATTGCGTGCTAAAATGTGGTGTTGGTTGTTGATTCAAAACTTGGACATGTCTGAAGTTGATAAAAGCAGTAAATGGTTTATCAGTGTACTCAGGTTTCAGAACTGTCATACTAAAAGCTACTTTTAAAAATTTGTTATTTGTGCAGACAATAGCCTAATTACTTCTGCTGTTATGACTGGTGTAAAAGTAGCAGATAGTCCCTATCTTTACTAATTTAGCAGTGTATTAATATGTGACTCATTCAGATTTAAGAGAGGTTTCGCTAAGGTACTCCACTGACTTGGTGAATATCACAATTGTAGCAGTCCATTGAAATAATAATTGTGTTGTGTGTTACAAACCAATGTATAAAATCCAGGGAGCACAGTTTATTTCCTTATTACTATGATGCTAATAATGCCAGGTTGGATTTCTCCATGTTTTCGTTTTCTATATTATAAATTTACCATGGATGGCCATTAACACAACCCTTCGATATAGGACATTGAAGAATTGTAAATAAATATTTTCTAAAAAGTTTGTTGTAAATTGTACATTCTGTATGTCATGTTTGGGAACTAATAGTTCATTGGAAAATAACGTGATTTAAAAATCTATCAGCCTATGTAAAAATTTATCAATGGTATAGTTTCCTCTAGGCTAAGATATATGTCTGAGGATCAATTTTGTCATTTAATAAGCATAATTTCTTGCTCAATTAAATTAAAACTGCTTTGTTTCCAGTTATACCACAGCTTCTCCCTAAGTCTTCGATCATCACATCCTCCGTCGTAATGATCATGAGAAATATTTTTAGCTGGAAACTCCCAAGGTAATGGTATTGGCTTGCATTAATATCTATGAATCTCAGTCATAGTGATAGAACTTACATTAGTATTTCTAATTTCCATTACAGCCAACTATTTATCCATGTGAAATAAAATATCGGTTAATAATGTTTAGAAAATGAACTGATGGAGAGGCTTGCTTTACTATCACGTCTTTTTACTATGTCATGTTGTGACTGTAGAAGTAAAAACCACAGTCTGCTTCCCCAGAGTGGTATCTGGCACAATCCTTTTTTGTTTTAAAAGCAAAAATCAGGCTTTATACTTGATGTAAAACCTCAGTCTAACATGACTACTGTACATGCCTATTTTTCACCACAAACAGAAATGGGAAAAGTCATATTCATCATTGTGGATTTGTTTTGCTAAAGAAAGAATAAATTAATATTGGTATTTCTTTACAGAATGGACAATAACAAAGCGCTTTAATGCTGTTTCCAGACTTCTGGAGAGTGGCTCGGGGGAGAGCTCAGGGGCGCAGCTCTCACACAGCAAATTCAAGTGCCAGAATCTGCTTTGGCAGCTGACCCTCTCCAACTTCAGCAGGAAGCAAATGTACAAACCTTGCAGCTGCTTGGCATATGTCAATTTGCCATTTTCCCTCCTTAGTTAGGGAGTTGCAATCTTCCAAACCCTGGTTGTTCCTGTGTTTTCACAGAACTCTCTGTTCCCTGTTGCTGTCTCTTCAAATTTAAAGTTACTGGCTTTAGCCAGAATTATTACTAGGAAATAGTGTGAGCATCTACTGATTTATAGATATAGAAGCTTGGGCTACAGAGAGGCTAGATTTTTGCAAACCATTGTAAATAACTGAATGAAGATATCAAAGCAGAAAAGAATAAGGTCATACCACTGTTCCTTCAGTTGTCTACCATCAGGAAGGTCAGTAGCCAAAAGCATTTTATGTCTGTCCCAGAAACGTATGATAGCTTAATATTCCAAGACAAATAAGACTTTCCTAGCATAGAAATACTGGCAATTTGAGAACAAAGTAAGAATTGTATCATCACTTGAAGTCAACTTCAAGAATCTGGCATTAAAATAAAATATTTTCCCTGTGTAACTTAACCCATTGGCTGGCTTGGCTAACAAATCGGATAAAAAACGGGGGCTGTGACCTCGGAGTAAGGCTGCACAGCTCCACTGCCTAAGCCAATTTAGACCATCTGAGGCTAGCATTCTGCAAGGCTGAAATTGTTCACTTGATTAATGGACCAACTGTCTAGCTCTTACCTAATCTGGACTGCAACCAGAGTCTCTTTTGTTGTCAAATGCCAGCACAAAGTCCACAACCATGAGTGTCTGTAATTTAACGTGTAATGAGCTAAGAGACACTACCGTAATTTTTGCTACCTTGATACATGGCTTAACTGTGCAATTCAATGCAAGGATTGTTTTCTGAGTTTTAAATAATGTAGAAACACTAGCCTGAGGAGGAGGAACTGAAAGGACTGTGTAATCTGTTAGTAGCATCTGGTTTTGGACCACTGTCAGCAAATAGAGGAGGAAAAAACACTGTTGTTATTTCAATACTAAGTGCAACACTTGAATGGGGAAGTCAGGGAGATAAAAAGTAATCTTCAGTGGTGTACACTTCTAAATTAACACAACTAAAAATTCCACTATAAGGGGATTTACTTATGCTTAGATAACTTTATAATAAGAGTCCTAGATTGCTAGTTTTTATTTGATAATGCGATAGTACGAGTTTTTGCCCCCATACCTCCTCTTAGTGCCGACTAGTGCCAGTAGTTATGAAGTAGTTTAAACACATTACAGCTGATTTCACTTTCCGTTAAGGTAGTTACTGGAAAGTTACTATTTCAATGCATGTGTGATGAATTCCACTTATGAATAGCATCATCATAAAAGGGGCATATTTCTAAGCAGTAGCATCTTCTTCAAACATTGTGTGACACCATTTCTATGACTGCTTAATCATTTCATAAGCATCCATGGAATTTGTCATGAACTTTAGACAATATTACTGTAAACAAATTAAAAACGTGTTGTTACCAAGACTGCATTACAATGTTTTTCACATCTGTTTTGAAAACACAGAATTTGTTTCAGTTGCAAATTTCTGTGAGTTGCCTCTATCCTCAGTTACCCACCTGGTATCATTCTTTCATCCACCTGTCTCACCAATAACTAAATTATATTTTAAAAGATGTTTTCTACTGGCAAAATTACTTTGACAGATGTGTATTACCTACACTTGCTGAGTTTGAATGCTCCAACTCTTCCAGAAGCACAGCTAACCTCAGGAACACGTTAAGTCCAAGTTAATCAGCTCAACAGATATCTTTATCTATGACCGAGACTGGTTTTGAGACTCAAGACATCAATGGATGTCTCGATCTCTGACTGAAACAGACAGACTCAAGAGAGCTTACTTTGAGGCTCTTTATCAGAATATTTTGAGTTAATTTCAGGGTAGTCACACAGACCAAAAATATGAAAATTATGTGATGATCAGCTACATATCTGATTAGATGATCAGCTTGAAAAGTGAACAAAATATCAACTACCTCCTACTATCATTCCCTTTCTCCTCCCTTTCTCTTTTCCTAAAGTCAGAAAAATTATCAAATCTTACTTTTGCTTTCATATAGAAAAAGCCTTTTACGAGTGTGCACATCAGAAGAAATGAGCTTGAATGTTTCAGGAACCTCAAGATTCAGATGCTGCTGTTTGCCAAAAATTTTTACAAAGTTGGCATTGTTCCTACCTTTTCAATTCTGTTTCATTTTTTTGGACTAAAATCTCCTCAAATCAAGAGGCACAAATGGGGTGATTTTTCAAAGGCCAAAAGTGAGTTGCTTACTGTTAGGGGTTGCCAGTCTGGTGGCCTAATGGAGGTAAGGCTGCCACAGCTGCATGCCCCCTGGTCCAACCAGTAGCAAGGCTGAGCCTGTATGCTTAACACACACAACAGGAAAACACGTATCTATATACACAATGCATATATACATATACACACGGCCAGCCACATAGATCAATGGACAGAAAGAACAGTACTCAGGCAAACACAGCTCCAAAGGCCTCATCTTGCTTCCCTCTCTGGTTTATCAGGCTGAAGATACATTACTGGGAAATATATATACGCATATGTACAGTGTGGATGCCTCCAAGAGCCCAGGAGCTGGGCTAAGACACTGCAGCAGGCTGCCCAGCAGCTGCCCCTGGATCCTAGTCACCCAGTCGCCAGCATCTTGGCATCTTGGCCACAGACAGCTCCAGCTGTTGGTAGAGAGCATGTCTCACGTGTCCCTCAGTTGACATCCAAACCCCCCGGTCTCACTGGCAGATGGCCTGAACAACCTGGTCTCTCCAGCAACTTCAGTTGACTCATTCCCAGAGACCCATGCAATAAACACCCATAGCTCCCTGACCACTTCACCTATTTGCTGGCTAATCCAGTTTAGTGCTCCCTGTGATCACACCCCAACCTGCAAATGCTCACCCCTTCCTTTGCTGGCACCACAGACCCGTGTGGTCCCTGCAACCTGTGGTCTGACTCCATTTGTTGTGAAGACACACACACACACTGGATAGAGCCCCAGGAAAGGAGGGAAATGAGCAGACAGGACAGACTGTGGTGGTTCAGGGAAGAGTACAGCAGGACCCACACACTGACCTGATCACAGGTGACCTGTTACTCCTGTTTTCCCATGCTTGAGCATAACAGGACTTGTGCAATCCCCAGGTGCCTTTCCCCTGCATCCCATGATAAATCTGGCAGCCGTGTAAGCAGTCACACCTCTCAATCTGAAGAGAGGTGCCCTTGAGAGGCTCAGTGGTGATGGGACTGTGGGGAGAGCTGATGCCCTGGGAGCAGCTGGGTCAGGGTATTTATTTGGGTTCCCCCGCCTTCTCACACTGCATCCTTCTTTTTAGAGCTTAATACCCCTATCAGGGCAGCGTATAATCTCATCATGGTTTAAGTAATGACCTAACATTTACTAAGACTTTTGGAATTTATAGAACTGATTGCATTTTCTTAACTATGCAGTCTAGCAGAAGGTACAAAAAATTGTGTCTCCAGGTTAGCAATCCACTGCTGTCCTAAACCATCATACAGGAGCAATATACCTCAAATTTAGTGGGCCTTCTCTTCTATGGTAGTCAGCTTAAGTTACATTGTTTCAATAAAAAAAAAAACAAACTATTCAGCTGTCAGCTTTAAATTTGGAACATAGTTTCCTCCTTATTATCCCTCTGATAAACATTTATAAAATATGAATAAATTATTTTTCACAAAGAATGTATTTATGGGTTTGAGATATAAGGAATAAGTATTTTCAATTCTCTTTGTTTTCCTGTAGGTACTGAGTATTTTGCTTTACTTAAGCTGTTTCGTGAATCAAGCAGTCATTGGGCAGTTACGTTTCAAAAAAGAAAGCTTACCTTTTCTGATAATAATCCAATTTCAGCAGCTGGGGAAGACAGAGAAGTATAAATCTCAGCAAAATCAAATACTCAATAAAACAGTAAGAGTGAAAACTCTGTTGTAACTCAATAATCAAAATCTTCCTCATGGGGATTTCTTAAAATAAAACTTTCCATGCTAGTTTCACTGAAGAAAGACATTTCATTTTTGCTTTCAGTCAATACAATTATATTGTACTATACAGATATACCAAAGTAAGAAACTACACCAGATTGTCAAAGAACTCCAGCAATATTTAAGGTGTTCAGAGTCCAATATACCAGCGTCTGCTCAGAGCAACTAGGATGATGACAGACCTGAAAGATTACTCTTTTTCCTCATCCACATCTACTGGGAATCTCTGATAGATGAAAAGATGACTTTTATGACATCAAAATAATGAAAAAAGATCAAATCTGACAAGTTGTATAATCCTATTTCTGTAACCAGGTCAAATTAGTTCCTTCCCTGGTATTCTGATTGGATTCACAAATACTGATGTGGTACCTACCTAGCCACGTACCTTGTGTGGACCTGCAGCAGAAGAAAAGTCCCTGGTGTTTTAAAACAAAAGTCATAACCCAGGAATTCACTTTAGGGAGAAACGCAGTGACCAGTTTGGGAAATGGTGCCAGTCCTGTTTGGCTTAGTTAACCCAGGAATTTCACTCATACTTTTCACTAAATATTGGCTTCTCAGCAGACTTTTAAAATTAGGGCACTTAACTAAAAGTGCCAGGATCTCAATAAGATATGAATCTTATTGTTTAGTATGGTAACTAAATGAAAAACAGACTTTCTGTTGATCAAATATTTAATATAGAGAACTGAAGAGAGGCCTTAGATTACTCAAACCTCCTTACTTTTCAAATTAACCATATATTTCTTAGTCTTTCACCAAAAATGTCATCTATACAGTGTCATTATTATTGATTAAAAACACACTTGACAAATAGAAAAATCTGTTTTTGAAAGTATGTTATTCTTTCATCTTTCATATTTGTTAATCTGATGATCCCAGTTAATCTCAGCTAATGTGAATAAATTGCAATCTGTTAGAAAAGTGGCTGAATTCTAATTGCAAATGTAGGGGCTTTCATTCTTTTAGGATAGCAAGCATGCTCATAAACTTATACTTTTATTAGTAGAGAAAGACATCTTTCTGATTAAAATTGTAAAGTCATTTTTTTAAAAGCTTGAAAGAAGGGAAATACAGACAATTTGAGGATTTTTGCATCTAAGTTTGCTACCAACCATTTATTTTGAAAAGCTACAGAAAAAATTACTCCTTTCTCATCCAAACTCCCACCCCATACTTTTATGTACAAACACAAAAGCCTGAAAGTTTTTAATTCAAAAACTTCCAAGCCCCAAATTAAAAACCATCAGGCAAGTAGAGACCAGCCATAAGGTATTTGAGAGGAATCCATGAGACTTACTGAACAATGGCTCATGAATTTCAAAGATGGTAAATGTGAAATGATACTCATAGGGAAAACAGAGTCTTGACTTTGCATACAAAATGCTGGGCTCTAATCAGACCATTGAAATTCAGACTGATATCTTGGATTATTTAAAATATTTTGTTGGAGACACCAGACCAGTAGCAGCCCTAAAAGAGCTTAGGCAGACAGAAATGGAAACCAGAACAGGCAATGATATTTTATACAGACAGGAATGGTGAAAAAACAGAAGCTGTTATGCTGCTGCATAAATATATAATTTGTTTGTGCAGTTTTGATCCTCTTATCTCAAGATACTTTTTTGATATCTCATATGGCTAGGAAAACCTCAAAAAAGGGCAGGAAAGTAGGAAATAACCTCAGAATGGCCAAGGACTGAGAAGCCCAGGCTGGAAGAGAGGTAACTGAGGATGTATACAATTCAGTCCAATAAATTTGTAAAGAGTGAAAATGGAAAACAATTATTCAGTGCCTCTCAGAGTTCTTAGTTCTTAATAGGTCATCAAACAGAAATATTAGACAGCAGGTGAAAAACAAATGGAATTGATTCTTCACACACACCAGAGCTGAGATCCAGAGTTCCCTGCAGCAAACGAATGTGAATAAACCAAATTCATGCAGACTATTTGATGAAAACATATCACTGGTAGTTTAGGAAAATCCTCAGCTGTAAATTGTTAGAGGAGAGGGGAATATTCTGAGGAAATATTACTACAGGCTGTCGCTGAGCATTTTCCTAGGCATATGATTAAAATAAAATCCCAGAAAAGGTGCAAGATATTAAATTGATCTTTGTTCTCATCACAAGGCATTGTTCTTATGTTCCACTGGAATCAAAGCATTATGAGGTAATTGTGCCAGGGTCTTTGGTGTGACATGCACAGCAGAAGAATGAGAAACAATTGTCATACAGTGATGCAGAGGAACATTCTGACTGGATAAAATTAAAAAAATTTGTCACCAAAAGGATAACTAAGCATTGGAGCAGGTTGCCGAGAGAGGCTGGAAATCTCCATCCTTGAGGATATTCAAGAACCAGAGGTACAATGCTCTAAGTAGCCTAGTAGGAATGCAGTACAGACCCTACTTTGAGCAAGTGGGTTGGACCAGAAACCTCCTGGTGGCACATACAACCTCAATGATTCTATGATTCTGTGAAATGTTGAGAAACCCACCAAAATTTATTTTTTTTACTGAGCTCAGAAGATATCTTTACCTTTTAGTTTAGTTTAGGATGTAAGGCAAAAGGTGGAACTGGGATACAGAAAAATATTTATATGCCAAAATAGGTAATCTTGTACAGAAGAGTCCTCCAAGAGAACAGAGACAATGGCAGACAATAAGGTATGCAAGGCAGGAGATTTGTTACAGCTGGTAGGGAGAACAGTTATGACATTTTCATCTAATCTGACACAAAAACTGAGCTACCTCCAGAACAGCAAGTGCCAAAAGCAACGAAATTTAAATACAGATTAAATAAAAAATATATTGTTCCTATTTAAAATTCAGCACAACTAAGAACAGACCTACTGTTTCCTATGCATTTCATCTCAGTGTTGCCAGTTTTCAAATGGATGATCTTGGTCAGTGTATCAAAATTAAAACACATGCACATACTCACTTTAAATTGTCACGGCTAAACAACCCTGCCATTTTGTACAACATTATTTTTCAGTGTGCACCATCTGTTCAGTTGAAATGCAGCTCACAAAATTATTTCAGTAAAATAAGAAATAAATCTGTTTTCTCAGATTTCATTATCCAGTTGAAAATCATTACAATGATGCCTCTCTACAGTTAACCTGGCTTTATGAAAGAAATTAGATTTACAAGTCACGTAGTAATAGAAATGTTTCATCATTCTTTCTCTTGTGGCACTTCAGAAGATAGAGGGGTGTGTTCCTTTATGTCTAGTTATAAACTTGTAAAGATCTCTTTGAACGTGAGGAACAAGCTTCATTACATGAAAGTTAGGTTATGTTATTTATCCCCAAAGTTTGCTTCATGAAGCAAATAAATAAAGGCTTGGTAAATTCTTCAGAGTAATTTAAATTTCAATATTGTACAGTACAAACTTATTGCTTTTAATAATTATATTTGTAGATTTCCTTTTCTGTTTCATAACTGAATAACCTTTTCACATTACATAGAACTGAGGTATTGAAAGTCTGTGGCTACATGAACAACAATTAATAATGTGCAAAATTTTCTGTCCTACTGAATTTTATTTGATGAAAAACAAGATTTCCGTACCACTTTTCAGCCCTGCGCACATTGAGCTTCATGTGACTTTAATGGAATCAGGCAATTATAAAAAATAAAAGTATAAAACTGCAGGTTTACTTTCACTGAATACTTTCAGATACAGTGCTTAAGGTATCTAGTCCACATGCATACAGCAGTCCCCAACATGTCCACGTAAATACCCTCAACACTTCCTACTCTGTCTCCTTGGCAACGTCTCCTCTCCTCTGCCCTTGCAAAAGCCATTGTTACTTTCTTTCTTTCTCACTCTGTTGGATTTCACCTAAGAAAAGAGGTAGCAGCAGTGATGAGATTTGGGTCATTAAGAAAGACACAGTTAATAACACCCTTAATAATTTGGATTTTCATGGAATCACAGAATTGTCAGAGTGGGAAGGGACCTCTGGAGATCATCTAGTCTCTCTCCCCTGCTAGAGCAAGATTGCCCAGAGCATGTTACTCAGGAATGCACCCAGGTGGGTCTTGCAGGTCTCCAGAGAAGGTGACTCCACAACCTCCCTGGGCAGCCTGTTCCAGTCACCCTCACCATAAAGAAGTTTTTCCTCATATTTGAATGGAATTTCCCATTGGCCCCTCGTCCTGTCACTTGGAACGACTGAGAAGAGTCCAGATCCCTCCTTCCTCAACCCACCCTTTAGATACTTGCAAGCATTAAGAAGGTCTCCCCTCAGCCTTTTCTTCTCCAGGCTAAAGAGTCCCAGCTCTCTCAGCCTTTCCTCATAAGGCAGACACTCCAATCCCTTAATCATCTTTGTCTTTTCATGTAAAAAAAAAAAAAAGATTTCTACTCAGTAGGAATGGAAACTTAAAAAGAGAAATTTTGCTATTTTTTTGCCACAAACTCCATGTAATACTTATTTCTTCTAATTAGTCTTTGAAAGATAAGTAATCTTTCAAGGGAAAATGGCTGTTTGTCATCTCTATTAAAACCCTATTAAAAGCACAATGCTTCTTAAAGACTCATGTAGAATATTTCCAGGTCTTAAGTTTGAAGTTGTTAATCTGGCATCATAAGAGTTTATTTTTATTTCATTTCATTATTCATAATGTAATTTTGGATGGTTTTTCTTACTGAATTTTCTTCAAAGATCAGTTGGAGATTTTGAAATTCCATTCAGTGTAGCCAAAATAATAAATCCATCATGAATGAGTATATGGCTTCTTATATGATTCAGTAAGCTTTGCTTCCGTTCCTAACTTGTTTGCAATTTCCTTCAAGTTAAATAAGGAAAATCTCTTTAAATGAAATACACAAGTTACATAAATCCCTCATTCATGCAATGAAACATGGATTCCAGAGACATTTTATGTGAACAGTTGTCAGATATCTTGACAAGAGACTAATACCTCCCGATGAAACAGATAAACTGGAAAGTCACAATTTTTAAACACAAAATCTATTAAAACATGTATGATCACAGGGATTTATCTATATCTCAAAAAATACTGTTGATGGTTCAGGAATGTTTGCCTGGGATCAGGTATGAATATGCACAGAGGGACTTTGAGGACAACTTACAGAAAGCATCTACTCCCAAAGATTATGATCAACTATCTTCATTAAATTTAACAAGATTTAAATGTTTCCCTTAAAAATATGCTTCTCGTTAATTTTTTTTAGAGGATGTGGCTTTGCTTTTGGTTTGGTTTTCTTTTTCTTTTCCTTTTCCCTTTCATCTGAGATTCTTTTAGAAAATACAAGCATCAAAACTGTTTATAACCAATCTTTTAAAGTAGATAAATGCTCTTTATAGAATGACAATTAAGATGCTCATCTGGACTAATGGTAATCTGGATTAATAAAATTAATTAATGAAAGATGGGGTAAGTGTTTTATATTCTGCCAAACTTTTCAAAGAGAACAACCCTGGAAGTGTTCGAGGCTGATGTAGCGGGAGGTTTCCCTGCCCATGGCTGGGGGGTTGAAAATGGGTGATCTTTAAGGTTCCTTCCAATCTAAATCATTCTATGATTCTATGAAAAATATTTCCAATTAATATTTCTACTACTACTACTAGCCCACACTTTTTCATGAAAATATTTCCATTTAACAAACTTTTGTTTTCTGAGAGTTTATTAAAAAAAAAGCTACCCTGAAATAGTAGAAATGCTTATTTTCCCCAATTCTATTTTTAAAATTACAGTAGCAATTGAAATCGTTAGTTTATGATATCAGTAGCAAACTGCATATGATTGGTACCTACTGCAATGATTTATAAGATTCCCGATGAGCTTAGAAACTATGATAGTTACTTTAACATATGAAATGTTTACATTGCCCTAGCTGAATATACAGTGCTGATCTGTCAGATTGCACAGTATTATTTGGCAAAAATACCTCAATTTACTGTTGAGAGGAGACTCACAGTGTTATAAGGAAGAAATGACTGAGACCTGCTCACAAGTGAACAAATAAATGTATATTTTTATTGTGCAGCTCAATATTACCCAGGGTATGAGTAGGATATTTTTCCAGGGTATGTTATTCTGGAATACTCTCCCTGTACAACTTCATGCTCACTGAAAAAAATTATGCTTTCTGCTATCCTAGGCTTCTGAATAAGGCCTGCTTCTGAATAAAACCTGCAGAAGCTGACTGTTGTATTCAAAGCAAGCATGCCTTTAAAATGTCCTTGAAATAATTTCTTAACTGCTTTCCCAGTCCTCTTTAATACAACATTATCTGTCATCAGTGTACTGCTCAATCAAATTCTCCTCTTCTTCTGGCTGAGCCTTCATAAATGTGCATTCTAGATGCTACAGAACTTGCTACTGGTCATCTGGCATCCCATCTGACTCACAGATTTGGTTGTGATCTTCACTGGAATACTTCCAGCTGATTAAATACAATTTTCATATAAAATAAAGTGTTCACATTTGTACAATAGCATGATAGGCCTAAAAAGTTTTTAATTTTTTTATTTGATTGAAAGCTTGACGTTTTATTTCTTTCCTAGACCAAACAGGTAGAATTCTAGTCTTCTAGAGTTTATCTCATCAAGTTTTATGCTAGAATTATTTGAATTTTTTTTAAAGTTAATTAGTATCTGACCAAACAGAACACAAGTTCTATGAATGGCTTTGAAAGAGGTAATACCTTCTCCTTTAGGGACTAATTCATATCGCCCCTTTGTTAGTCCAAAGCTGGTTGCAAGCTAGCATATCAGTTTACTGAGCAGCTCCCGGACTTCTTTTGCTATTAAATATTTGGAATTAAGAATCTTTGAGGGTTAATTAGGTGATTATAGAGATTTAAAAAAAAAAATCCCTCATGAAACTTATTTAGTTGGGGAGACAGTCTCATCTTTCAAAATCAGAGGAAGGATCCCCATGGTGACAGATCTGTTTTGCCTTTGTGCATCCTGATAACCATTTCATGTTTACATTCCTTTGAGAGTAGTCTTAATTGTAAATGTGAGAAAAGCTGGTGTGAGCACAGACACTTCAAAGATTTCAACAGGTGTGATATGCAAGCCCAGGTGACTTTTCATCTTTCACAGATATTGTTGCTTTTTTTAGTTCATTTATGATTGGACACACTGTCAAGCAGCAATGATCTGAGTGCAAGACCAAGCACTGATTTACGCCTTTGCAATTCTGTCTTTTCTTGATGACCACTCACCACAACCTATATAAATACGTGAACTGCTTAATGTTGTGCTCAGGGCAAGAGTATATGGTGTTTATCATCCACACTTTTTCTGCACTGGGCCTACCAACACAAGTTGTAATCGGATATATTCCAGCTTTTTCTGTGCAAAAAAACATAGCTGCTGTTTTCAGATCACCAGGTCAAGTCTGCAGTCCTGTCCAAGGAGAATACAGAACTTTCATGGCTGCATTGCAGTCAAATGTTTTTTGGGTGGGTTATTTTTGTTTATTTGTTTGTTTTTTCTTTTGGTTTTTAGGCAAAAATGTTTGATAGTTCATAGATTGAGAGAGCACTCAGTAACAGTCAGATTTGGCTGTTCTTCACCAGTGTTAACTGGGAATTCTGGCAACCAGCAACAGTAACACTCAGCTTCATACAGTTCTTTTTAGTTTTCTGAACTCTAGTTTCTATATTAGCACTTGCATGTGATTCATATGTAGTTTTAAGGACATTTTTTAAAATAGAGCCAAATTGGGGTTTTGATATCCTGGGATGTTTAACATAGTCCTGTAGCCACACAATGATGTAATGAGTAAGTGGCAGTGTTAAGTCTTATTTCTCATAAACCCCCCTTTTTGTTCAGTTCTGAGTAATCGCCAATTAATGCAACATCCATTTACATTTTGAAATCTGGGGTAGAAAAAAATTGTTTTAAGTCCACCCACTCTTAACTTTTCAGGTTGCTAGCATAAGTAAAAGAAACATGAATATCTTAGAATGGGAATAATTTTATTTCTGCTTGAACCTGTACGAAAGCATAGCAGGATATGATTTTTTTAATTATAAATAATAATTTGTAAATGACTGCTGAAAGCAGGGCGGGCAGGGTGGATAGTTCAGAGTGGGGAGAAGAAAAGGTGATTTCTTCCTTGTTTTTGTACTAGAAGGACATGGATCTGATTTGTGTAGGATTTTTTAAAGTTGTTTTAAGGCTACTGCATGTGATTTTTCCAGCTACTTTTCTGAAAAGCTTGAGTCACATATATATAAAAACTGAGTTGAATGAGTGCAAAGCTTTCCCTTCATGCACATTCTAGGATATATTAGTACACCAGTGATACTTATATTACATTTTATGCAGTTTCTAACCTTTAAAGGGTAACAGAAGAGATTTATGTGATACAACAGCAGGGTATTTTAGTCCCACAGTTCTTTATCTCCTGATGCTTTCACAAAAGAGTAGGATGAAGTTTAAAGTTTTATATTAGTCCTCTCAAATTTTCTTTTGCCAAACATAGAAAGCAAAAGTAGTAAAGAACTTCATTAGCTATGGTTAGTTTTTGCTCCAGTATGAGCTGCATATTGACTTAAAGTGATCTGTATACTCCCAATATGGAAATACTAAGGAGCTAAAGGATGCTATCTTAAATAGATTTGAAAGACACTTTCACTGAGATATTTTATGGTCGTAAAATAGGATAAACACCAAGGTTATTTTCAATGGAGTCAAAGGAAGCAGATGTGACCTTAATGAAGGGTTTGAGTAGAAAGCCGGACGTGCTGAGATCATGTTGACAAATTGGCTGGTTCCAAACCCAGGTTTAATCAAAATAGTAATCGTTCTACACAGTTTTAATTAAATGTTGCAATGTTCTATTAAACTCCAGATAACAATGTAATTATGTAAGTGGACAAAAATAGGTATTAAGAACTCCAGGCAAGCCATCCAACAGGCTGATTTAAATCATTACCGTCTAGTAAAGAAATAATTTTGGCAAAGCTTGTGGCATAACAACCAAAATTAAAAATTAAACATACTGTGAAGTAAAAAACAGCCGTTTTTATAGCTGCAACACAATCTGTTCTGAGATCATAGTTAAGAACAGGTATTTCCAATCATAATGAACTTATTTTACAGCAAAGTGTCTGCGAATATATCATGTGCATAGGGAGAACTAAGCAGCAACTAAATTTTAAGTATTGCATCACCTGGAAGTACTTACCTTCAGCTTAATATTCATCAACAACAAAAAATTAGGATGTTTTCTTCTTGAGGAGATAACAAATAATCCTACCAAATGCAGTCAGGTACAGATACAAATTATCTTTGATACCTCTGGAAATTCCTAGAACAACATATAAACAAATAATTATATATTGAAGGCTTATAATAGGTCTTAAAGTGCTTAGATCAGTAGTTCACTAACTACCAAAGGGACTAGTTTTGCTGGTGAGGCATCAGTACTTTACAAAATTAGGCTCCAAGTTTCACATTAAATTTATAATAGGAATTGTAGAGCTTCTATAGGAGAGGGAGAATAGCAATTTTCATTGAGGGCAGATAAGATGTGAATCAGCAGCAGTGAGGTCTGGAGCACTGTGAGGTTTTTCAAATGAGCTTCAGCTTTAAAAAGAATTAGATTCACTGAACTATGCAACTTGCAATTAATCCCACAACATTTTTAACAACACAGGAGATAAACTGATCTGGCTTTTTGAGTTCAAACTCAAAATTACCATAATAGTGATCAGCAAATAATTTAAAATATGAATCTAGCTCCCAATCAAGCAGAAAAATAAATCCATTACTATTATGGAAGTGTCACTGGGTGACACTATTATTTACTATTATTTTTTGAATTTTTTCAATAAAACAAAAGGGAAAACTAGGAAGACATACAAACACATATAGCAAATGCTGAAAGTGAGGTTCTTTTCAGATAAACTTTGTACACAATAGAGGACTTTCATTTCTCCTTGATCTCCAGTAAAAGTCAGGTTTTGAAGCAAAGTAGTTCGCCAAAAGATGGGAAGAAATTCCCAACAAAACACTTATTGCACCAATGTTATCTTCTCTCTCTTCATACAAGGCAACAAAGCATAAGGTCAAAAGAGTCTGTAGTGAGGAGCTATCAACTAATAGCCTCTGAGCTTCGCTGTAGCTTGCCTGGCTGTGATGGCATAGGTTCATTTCCATTCTTTTGTACCATGCACTGAGGTAGCGCTGGTTTGCAGGGCACAGATTGCTAGTGTGGTATCAAAAGGCAGAGAGGACTCACAGCGCTTCATAGTACATGAATGGCTTAAAATAACACTGGAAAGCATAAGATGATATCTCCCTGGGTAGAATTGAGCAGACTGATAACACAAAATGAATTAGATTTGCTGCTAATCTGTACTGCTGATAATTTTATTTTGTTCCCATGAAAAGCAAACCTTTAGGCTCATAGATACCTCCTGTCACTCCACAGGGGTACAGCAGTAGCTGTATGCAGTATCACTGTTAGTTATCCTCATTCAGTTCCTGAATTCCTATAGATCACGCTAATACTAATTTCACCATATTGAGCACTTTTCTGTCATGGTATATTTTCTCTTGTCTACTTTTCACTTGTAGTTTTTTATTTAATCATTAAGCATTGTTGCTCTAAGGTAGAAAAATGTCAAAGTATATGTCTATTTTTCTTTGCTTTCTAAATCTGGAGCTAGAGTAATTCCAGTCAATGAAGAATTGATTTTCATTTGTTTAATTAAAGCACTAGAATCTGCACTCCTAGAGTGAAAAACATTTCCTGTCTTTCCTTTTACTGACAGCTGCAGAGCTGCAGTCCTTCACGTTTTGCAGGTTTCTCAGTTCTGACCTTCACTTATTCAAAGCTAGTGAAATGCTTTTCTGACATACGTAGGTTTGAAATGTTGAATCTGTCATGTAGTAACCTTTTCTGGATGAAGTGCAGTGGCATAGCATGCCGTTGTTTTGAAATGAAACATCTCATCCTTCTCAATACTTTAGTTTCCCTCTGTGTAGGAACAGCGTATTCCGATGTTAATCAAGAATGACCACTAAACATTCAAAATCCAATATTGTTTTCATTATTCTATATTCTTGATAGTGACCAAAATTTGGTGGGACAGTAAGAGCTGCCACTAGATTGGCAGTAAGACTGATTAACATTATTTTTTCTTTCTGCCTTGACAGAACAATAGAGAACTTGTGCTTTCTGCTTGTGTTTCTCCAGATGTGGAAAGATGTTAGCAAATAGTAACAGGTATAGATGACTGTCAGACCAAAATCAAATATTTTTTTATAATTGACAAGCAGACAAAAAATATCACTCACAGAACACATGTAAAATTATGGACTACTATTGGGAACTTTGCAATTTTGGTGTTTTGTGATTTCCCTTCTTTAAAGAATGATTGAGAAAGTCCCAATCCAATATCATAACTTTTATGTTTCATAAATGAATAATAGCTGCTGAACCCCAGGATATGTGTTCTAAGATGGACTTGGGATCCATCCATTTCTTGATCTCTGTCATGCAGATCAAAGGATGTGAACTACAGATCGTTCCTTATTAGTGCCTCATATATATATGATGCATTATATTTACTGTACATATATAAATGCACTCAAAATTTTAGATTTGTATGCCATATTAAAACACAAACCCCTTATTTAGAACACATTTAGAAGGTTCACAAAGTACAAACACTATAAAGTGCTTGATTTCAAGGTGTTCAGTGTAGTAGCATGAAAGATATTTTTGCAATTGGCATATCCCATCAGGCGTCTTCTGCCTTTAAGCTGTATCAGAAAGAGAATTAATCCTGCAGAAATATCTGAAAGTGGTAACAGCTGTTACTTGCTGATCTCAGTTTGCCCAAATACCATTTTACATGAATTTGTGTTTGTGCTTCTTCTTCCATTGAAACAGAGTATAAGCACAAACGTTAATCACAGCTTGGCAAAGTGTGATCCCATTTAAAGTGAAGTATGACACACTAAAAAATAAATATAGAGAGTATAGAATGTAATATAAAAGCTGAATTAAAATATTTCATATATCAGAATGCATATGTAATCTGCAATGATCAGTATATAAATACTCATAACAATTCCTGAGAAACGGGGAAAAAATTGATTTAATAAAAGAAAATGTGATCCCTCGAGTTTCTGTCAGTCATTACCCTTGATTCTTCCATCAGTCACTATTTACCAGGGGAAAAACAATGCAAAAAAAATTTAAGAGCTGTATATCATTGGCCCTTTGAAAAGTTTGTGGAAGTATTATAGGGAAGATACGCAATGAAAGATTCATTCACTGATCCAGAAATAATGGATAGAAGTGATTAATTTGGGTTTGCTGTTGTTGTAGGAGGAAATATCAAGCACTAGCATGATAATGTTGCATATGATCCTGTTGTACAAGATCCTTTGTTGCCTTTTTATTAACATATGAACAACAGGTATGTGAAAATAATGGTGTCAATTTTACTTGCATAAGCAGCTGGAAAGAAAATTTGGCAAGAAGGAAGAGATGCCCTCTTTCTGCTCTGTTGATTATTCCCTGAATTTTCCCCTACAACTTGTTTGTGTGTAAAGAATTTTAATGGGAGGTTCCTGAACTTTTGTTTGACCTCATGTAAAGTTTGTCACACTCTATCAGTTTCTTCTCCTCACAAATGCTCAGCTGTAAAACTTTTCAGAAAAAAGGGTGATTATTACACTAGCTAAATGGTAATTCTACTAGCTTTTCTATCAGTTTTACATTTGTATAATTTTTATTTCACAACAAGATCAGAGTAAGGACCCTGAGGTATTTATTTGGTGAAGTGAGATAGGATCCTGTTATTGAACACCTTTTTCTGAGTGGCTGTGGAAATTCTGAAAGCTCAGTAAATTCACAGAATTGCCAAGTTTAAGGACAGAAAGGATTATCAGATTAAGTTAAGCCTGCATAGCATTAGCCATTACAGTCCATCAATTTAACCTTCTGATTCCTAATTATGTTTTATCACAAATTGTATTTATTAAAGGACTCTGGAAATCATCAAATACAGCAATACTGAAATATATGTATTGCCTTTAAATGACCACTGTGATGGTGCTAGAACTGAGACCTCAGTACAGCAAGTGTCATGCTCGTGGTGGCTCTGCAGGATGTGGTACTTGGTCTCAATAAAAAGTCACCACCAGGGTATCAGCAGCTATTTTTCTGTTGATGAACATTAACAGGGTGCTGGGGGCTGTACTTTTAAAGCCCTGAGTAGTTTCATTCTAGAGTGAGAAAAGGGATCCAGGTTCAGACAACTGGGGTGATGCACAATAGGCAAGACTTGGTATATTTAGGTATTTCATTAATATTCTGTCTTGTTTGGTAATCAGCTTTTCAGATATTAGGAATCTTAAACAAGATTATCTTGTGTTCATGAAGCTATGTTTTCTCCACTGCTGTAGAAATTTCCATTTCAGTTAAGAGAAGAAGCCAAGGCAACATTTACAGAGGTGGATAAAAGAAGATATTAATTTGGTCGTATTACTGTTGGAGCAAATTTAAAATTCTGCTAAGGTTTTAATAAGGGCTTTGCCAACAGCATGTATGTGGGAAGCCTGCTGAGTAGGTTGTCCTTTAAAAAATAGTTTAAAATCCAAGTCCAACTAAAGGCTCCAGTACCAGGATTTATATGAAACAGCATATGCTATCTTTTTATTTCTTAGCGGTTACTACATATAGAATCACAGAATCATAGAACGGTTAGAGTTGGAAGGGACCTTAAAGATCATCCAGTTTCAACCCCCCTGCCATGGGGGGGGATACCTCCTACTAGAGCAGGTTGCTCAAAGCCCCATCCAGCCTGGCCTTGAACACTCCCGGGGATGAGGCCCCCAGAACTTCTCTGGGCAACCTGTTCCAGTGCCTCACCACCCTCACAGGAATGAATTTCTTCCTGATATCTAATTTAAATGTCCCCTCTTTCACTTTAAAACCATTACCCCTCATTCTATCACTAAACTCCCTGACAAAGAGTCCCTGTCCATCTCTCCTGTAGGCTCCCTTCAGGTACTGGAAGGCTGCTATAAGGTCTCTCTGGAGCCTTCTCTCTCCAGGCTGAACAACCCCAGCTCTCTCAGCCTGTCCTCATAGGAGAGGTGCTCCTGCCCTCTTGATCATTTGCATGGCCCTCTGGTGGATGCATTGAAACAGGTCCACGTCCTTCCTGCATTGACAACTTCAAAGCTGGACACAGTACTCCAGGTGGGGTCTCATGAGAGCAGAGTAGAGGGTCATAATCACCTCCCTCGACCTGCTGACCACAATTCTTTTGCTGCAGCCCAGGATGCAGTTGGCTTTCTGGGCTGCCAGTGCGCGCTGCCAGCTCATGTTGAGCTTCTCATCCATGAGCACTTCCAAGTCCTTCTCCTCCCGGCTGCTCTTCAGCCATTCTCCACCCAATATGTCTGTATTTGTAAGAGATGAGTTAGTCTTAATTGCAGAAATGTAATCTCCCTGCTGACTTTGTTGTTTTTTTAAGGATGATGACTGACTGGTCTTATCTTAATATATTCTTCCAATCGTTTTCAAAAAAGAAAGTTTAGACTCCACTTTTACCCATAAAACTTGTCCTCACTGCTATCCCTTAAAGTCTGTTTTTGTGGTCTAACAGAATATATACTATTTCTCTTTTTAGAAGTGGTAAATACCATGACATGGTGTCAAATAATTTAAAGATGAAGACAGAAGACTGAATGAAATACTCTCATAAAGCTGCTTCTCTACTTTTCATCAAGAGAGAATAATGAAAACTGTCATTCCACTCAAGTAACTTAAAGATAACATTTGGGAAGATGAAATTTTAAAATTCAGATTATAATTGCTTTCTCTAAATCAAATAACCTGCTGAATTGGTAAAATGGCTGATTAAGTGCAAGTGCAAAAAATGAACTAATCAGCTGACAGGAAGATTTTTAAAAAAATAATTAAAAAAATAATAACACTTTGTAAGACAACACTTAATACAAGGCTAGCCCATTCATCCTGTGGTGAACAAGAGCAAGTAAATTTATCCTTTTAATCTTAAACAAATCATGCTCAGTTTTCTAATTATGAAAGCTACATATTGAGAATAGGGGGCTATCTCTTGCAGCTTACTATTAGATCAAAATTTCTCTGTACTTGTGTTATTACCATTATATCCAGATACCTGACAAGTAATACTGTAAAAAGAACGAGCATCTCACAGACAGAATTTCCTGCTACTAGAACAAGACCTTTGGCCTATGACTTAGTTCGAAAAGCTCCTCTAGGGAGAGGTATCTATAACAAATCATGGGATAGTTAAAATCCAAGTGTTCTTCAAGTGTTGTTCACTCCCTGTAACTGAAATACAAATTGATTGGTACAGATATTCTTTAATAAATTTTATAAATTAAATTAGAATAAGTGGATAAAACAGCTTTTAAGATCCAAGTAAACCAAGTAATAAGAAAAGGAAGTTCTTATTCACTTCCTTCTTCAGTTATAAAGTATTTAATGCGTTTCCTCATGTTTTGCTTTTTTTAACAAGAGAAAACAGTTGTTAAAAGAAGGTATATGGGGTGTGTGGTATGATAAGAAAAAAAAAATTGTCAGCAGCTACCCTTTTTACCTTTCCTTTAATTACAAGGAAATTATTTCAGCCAAGCGGAGTTTAGGTTGATGTGTGTGAGTGTTTGGTAAATTTAGTAATCTGTTTATTTTTCTAGCAAGTTTGATTGCATGGAATATTTTCCCAACAGACCCACTACTGCAGTGTTCTTTATTGGAATGTTTTACTTTCTTTAGGTATACCATCAGTTAAATGGTTAGCAAAAGTCTTTAAAATAAAACATACTTGTGTTAACACAAACCTAGCTCCATCAATCTTGCCTCCTAGAAATAGGAAAGGGCTATCTCAACAATGATAATTCAGTGTGGGATGCAAATAAAAGCAAATAAATGACATAAAATTTTCTCTGTTCTGTTTGCCGTGAAGTTATATTCCACAGAAAGAGTAGATCTCGGTGAATGCACAAAATGTTTCTGTCAATGTATGCTTTTTCTTGGATAGATGCATGTAGCTTAGATACCCAAAGTTGGTTTCTTCTTTTGAATTAGAACTAATGAGATGGTCTTAGCATATTCATCTTCTCAAAAAAACCCACTGATGTTTATAACCTGGGGATTAGTGCAGTATCCTAGGAATGCATCAAATTGGATGAATTAAATCCACATTTTTTTCAAATGACATTTAAACCTTAGCAAGCTAGAATCGTTATAGCAAACACAAAGGTCAGTGTATATAGATACATACATATACATAGACCTTGTATGAAGTCACTTTGATATGATCTTAAACAGCAACAGCCTCCTACAGAACCAGGGAAATTCAGCTATACATCCTCTAGTTGCAGATATACAATCAGAAGTACTCAAAGCTCCTACACTTACATGTTTTGGAAAACAGCAGACACGTAACACCAGGTTGCTTCAACAAATGTTTTCCCTACTCAATTTTATGATAAACCCTATGTAGCCAGTACTAATTGTTTCTCAGAGATTATGTCATTCTGAAATGAATTTACCTCTCACATTCTTGTAATACTAATTTTTAAGTCTTAGGCCACTTATTCCTAATTTTGTGCAATAGGTTCAGATCTGCCAATCCCAGTAAATGGACTTGGTACTTTAGGATGATTCACCTTTTATCGTTATTGCTTCCAGAAGGAAATCAGGGTTTAATCAGCTGGAATCTGAGCTTTCATATCCTTTGTGAAGTTCTTTGGGCTCATCTGTTTTGAACACGTTTTGTCTTAACTTCATTATTCATTTTAAGAGACAAGGGAAAATCTATGGTCTTAATACAATCTGCTGCTGTTAGCCTGCTCTGCCAAGCTGTATTACATTTGGATACACACATTTTTACTTTGGTCTGGAAGAATGACATTCAATCCCAAAGACATGCGTGTGGTACTTTAAGGTTCCTTCCCGCTCTGACTGCTATAGTATTTTACATAGCTGAAAAGCCCACAAAGGCGATCCTATAAGAAGGAAAGGGTGGAAGAGCCTGCTCGATGTAAGATCTCTAAGCTTATTCCAGAATTATATTTAGTGTTTGAAGTCATTACTTAAAATTAAGCCTTTTGATATTTTTGCTTTTGATTGACTTTAAACCCACTAAACCAGCCATACGCCAGTGTCTTCTTTCTCCAAACATGCTTACGCTTTCCTGAATTTCATCTTCCATCTGTTTTCCTGAGCTACCACAACCCTGTCTTTTTTCCATTCAGAACAAAGGAAATATGATTAAGGGAGTAGTAAAATTGTTTCCAAGAGAGGCAGAATAAAAGCAACTTTGTTTACAGAAGGCTGGTGCAGAGAATTTCTGAGCTACAAAGTAAACTTTGAGCCTCACTATAATAATTATCTCTATTTCTCCTTAGCAGTAATGCCAGGATGCTTTGGAAAGCTGCATTTTTTTGCCTGCATACTCACAGAAGAAATTTGTGATGGAAACAAAAAAGAATAACACAACAAGTTCAGCTTGAAATTCAGAGCTGGATCACTTAGGTCACTTTCCGTGTCTCAATCTCATCCTTCAAAAGTAGGAATAATTCTCTCTCATTACAGAAAACCTTTTAGACAACAAAAGAGACTTCCCTTTGCATTTAGTTCCAATTGAACCAGTAGGGCTTCTTCTGAGGTGTTTCATAGGAGTAGAGTTATTGGTGTGGTAGGTTACCTTCAATGTTGTGAAACTTAACAGGATATTGAAACTTAATATTTGGATATCTTCATAGTCTGTGTCCTCTTTATCTATCTTGATTATAAACTTATTTTAAATCAAGGAGAGTGACAACTGCTCTAATCTCTGATGTCTATCTGGCTCACGGAATAATTTCTAATACAGTAAATTTTGTCATAAGTGAATTAAGATGGTCTCTTGCCATCTGAGCTAAGAACATAAGAGATTTTTAAATTCAGTAGGTAACACTCCACAATTAATACACAACCAGTTATTAAATGGATTGCTTTGTGAGGATTAAGAAGTGCCTATCCCTACTATATCTATTTCTATCAACCTTGATTAAAGAAGTGTGTATTAGGAGAGTACATTGTGATGCTCATCAGTGCAAAGTAGTGAAGATGAAGGATTATAAGTATCTTCCTTTTAGGTGGATCTATTTTACTCTTCTCCAAATTCTCTTGTGCTGTTTCACATTTAGACTGAGTGAAACAACTACTGAAATGATAAAAAAAATATTACTTTCCTTAGAAGTATATTTGGTTGGTCTTTATTTTTTTTTTCTCAATCATCTGCTAAAAGTCCTGATTTCACAGAACCATTATATTAAAAGTGGATGATTAAATAAGAATAATGAAATGGATGATTCTGTGAATAGATTCCTGAATTTTTGAAAGGTAAATCTCATATGAGAAAGAAAATCTGAAAATGCCACAAAATATTTGTTAGATTCTTCTGCTGTTAATATTTATCCATATTTTTATAATTGTACAACTCATTTCAAAATCAAACATGTGACTTTGGTTAGTTGGATGCTGGGAATAATATTTTAATATATAAACAATATGTGCATGCATATTCTTGTATTTTGGTGCACTAAATAATAATAATAATAATAATAATAATAATAATAATAATAATAATCATCATCATCATCATCATCATCAACCACCAACAGGGAACGTAATACAAATGTATATAATGTATATAATATCCATTCTCACTGTACCTAAAAAGACTTCTCCTATGTTGAATTTGTGCTTCCTGTTCAACACAGTCCAGTTTGACTTCATTTAATTCAGGTCAGAATGTATTTAGTCTGATACACTTTGGGATGAGCAAAAGGAATCAATGGCTTTATTGCTTTCTTTTTAACGCTTCCCAATGCAGTAATTCCACTTTAAAGCATGGACTGTCATGCTGAGATATATGCTGCATTAAAATATCATGAGAATGCTGTAAGGGATCACAGGCCATTCTCCCTTTCTTGGAAGATGATATATTCTCTCTTGATATTAGAAATATGAGATTGCCATAAAAAGAGACTGAGAGCTACTGTTTTAAAGCTCCAGTGTTTGAGATATTTGAAATCATGCTATAAATTCAACCTAGTATTAAAATTTCTATTCCATCCCTCCTGCTCTATGTGTAAGGATTGTACTGCAAACAAGGTGTTTTATTCATTGGATCTTGATATATATCTTTTCTATTTTACTGATTCCTCAAGTACCTCTTTTGAAATGCCTCAGCTAATCACAGATCCTAATTATGATTTAAGATATGCAATTTATGAGACTTAGTAATTTAAAATGAATGTCATTTAATAGCATACTAACTCTCTCATTAGCGGAGATAAATATGTATGATCCCAAGTATTTTTTATTCAGGTTATATACTCAAAACTTGTCCCTAAAGGCTGCCTTTCATGGAAGTTCCTTTAGGATTAGCAGTACTACAGATAAAAACAAGATAATTGGTTGACTTTTATACTTTTTGTTTTCTCATTCTGTACCATATCTGTCAAAAAAGTTCTTGGTTTTTATTTTATTTTTCAAGATTTCAGCAAGATTGTGCAGAAACCAGTGCTAGTCTATTATGTACAAACTGAATAAAATCAGGTCCTTAGGACTGATCTGTTTTGTTTATCAATATGGCTTTCCACAATGTTCCCTATCATAACAGGTAGTTTAGATTTCTTACAAGAAATTTAATGTCCGCATTTGAGGTCTTTCTTTTTCTATATGTAATATAAGTCTGTTCATAATCCATTCTGGCTGAAAATGGTAGTTATTAGCTATCATGAATAATAAAGAGCTAGGTAAGGTATCATAGTAAAGTAAGTTTATAGACCCATGTAAATGCCTAGGAAAATACTAGTTTTTCCATCTATTCCTTTAATGACTCTAATTCTCCAGGATGAAAATGATGCTCCATTTGGAAGAGGACAGCTCCCCTGGCTGGCTTGTCATTTCACAGCAGCTGAGCTCTGATTCCCTTTACTCCCTGCCAGTCACACATCTGTACAGCAAGATGTGTAAAAGAGCTCACAGCTGTTTTCTCCACCTGTACATAGTGACCTACACTATGCACAGAAGTCAGCATCACAGAGATGCCAAAGCAGGAAACCCCACAGGTTCAAGGTTATCAAAGATGTAAGAAGGTCTACCCTGGCTTCCCAAAGGTAGTGGAAACTTAAATTCTCTTCTGGTAGCTTTTAATATCTCCTCCCCTTTTTTTCTTTCAGAGCTTTCTTTGGTATCTGTCTCAGAGACATGACATCTATTTCATCCTTGATTTTGCATTTGGATTTAATGGCAAACTGCATGATGCTGAGTACTGTTATTTTTGAATAGTGCCAAGAAATATTCTATCAACACATTCTATCAGGAAACAACAATGACATGTAAACAAATAGAGTAAGTTACTGAAAAGTGAATTTTCAGTTTATAAACCCTTTCAGCTTTTACTCTGTGTCTATACTTTGGTCTTCTGCCTGCACTGAACATAACGAGCTTTGCTATTTTTTAACAGGTATGGAACTGGCCCTCCTTTCAGGTTACTGCGAAACCATTTTCTTTTTTATCTTTTCTTCAACACAGAAAGATAAAACTCCTTTCCTAGAAGGATGTCCAATTTCTTGTCAGGAATACAGAAGAAAGGTCAGTAAGAAAGATGATAGAACTGTAAAGCTTTGGAGCTCTCATGCTGAGTGTATCCTTAGTGTTTCCCATTCAATCAAATCACCATTACCACATCTATCCTCTTATAACACAACCTAAATATACATTGAGAATGCAAATAGGTTTACTTTTTTTATTGGTATGCCTTTATAATGCCTCTCAGTTCTTTCATCTATCTTGTCCAGTTAATGTTTTTATTTGAAAGAAAACAGTGATGCTCAAACTGCCTGCTACAGGTACACTTGATAAACACTTAAAATGTTTGTTTTAAAAAGTCCTAAGATACAGTTGCTAGGGTGACAGAGAAATTGTGTATAAATTACTATTCAGTAATTGGAATATTGCTCTTTCTCCCTTTCTGGCTGCTTCAGAAATGTGTTTTAAGAAATCAGAGCAGTAAAGAGGTGCCACTGTGTACAAAGTAACCATCACTGAAGTTCTGAAATAATATATGGAGAAGAATCAACTTACAGTGTTCATCTTATTTTAACAAAACAGCTGCTGGGCAGCTCTCCAGCCACTCTTCCCCAAGCCTGTAGCCTAGGGTTGTTGTGACCCAGGTGCAGGACCCAGCACTTGGCCTTGTTGAACCTCATTCCCTTGGCCTCATCCCATCAATCGAGCCTGTCCAGATCCCTCGAATAGTTCTCCTGTGTGAGATCCCTCTTATAGTTCTCTTATGTGTTTTGTTGCTGTGACTTATTTTGTTTTGTTCTGCTTTGTTGCTGTGAGCACCTGGAAAAAAACCAATGACACATTTAAAAAAAATATCTGAATGATTAATGTTTAATTCCAGAATATTAAAGTTTAACAAGTATTGGTTCTTAAATTAAAGATCATTAGTGAATTTGGGGACATGGCATAGAAAATAAAATTGAAATATGCTTTGAATAGTTACATCATGAAAATTCACATTATTTTCACCTCTTGCACAAGGTAAACTCACATCTTGGTGAGTTTAAAACTTTTATGACATAGGCATTTTGAAGGATTGCTATATCTGTCCTTGGCAGACAGTCAATATTTGTTTCTACTTTAGCATTTCTCTTTCTGTTAAAGATGTATTTTATCCTAGAATTAATTTTTCTTTTAGAAGAGAGAAGTTTCACTTGATATGATTTCAGAATGTGCCATCCCATATTAAATGCCTTTTCCTTCAGTATTATCGTACATGATTTTGAAAATTACTTATTTATTTATTTATGTTAAAAGGAAGGAGAAAGAAACAAGTGAATATTTTTTATTTCCAAGGACAATGACTTGCTAAGTGAAAAAATACATCTGTTTGGACAGAAAATGCTTTGTTACACAAGTCAAAATGTAACTGGTAGCAAAGTTACCTTCTGCAGCACAAAGAGAGGCAAACTTGAACTGAGTCATGATGAATCTCACACATCATCCATATGCACATGTTTATGAAAGGATCAGATCCCATTATATAAGTGAGTAGTTCTTATAAAATGCAAAATTGCAGATAGGCTTATGCATCAAAGACATCTTTTTTTTTGATAGTGATGATGTTCACATGTAAGTGAAACACGTTCAATCTTCCTTTGAGAGAATGTTAAAGGGTAATAATAGGAATTTAGAGTATACTAACATGCCTCAATCTTGTCAAGAGATTTGTGATGAACCAGATCTAGTGGGATTCAAGATTTTTATTGGTTGATATATGAAAATCCCAAATAGTGGGATTTGATGAAATGTTTTCTGAGGCTGTAAGATGTGAACTCTTCAGATTCTGTCTTCTGAATCTCTTAGAACTGTAATATAAAAGAAGCATGTTTGACGTGGTTAATGGAATGAATAATTATGTTTATGTACTGATTTATCTAGAGGAATACAAGATGGAGAGGAGGAGTATGAGAAAGAATTTTAGCTTTCCTCTTAGCATCATCTGAAGCAATACATGCTCACAAATGCATTTCTATCTCCATTTTGATAACTCTGTATTCTTATTGAGTCAACCAATTGTAAAATTCATCAAGAAGCTTGATACTTGGCAGACTCTTGGGATTTAACCTAGATTCACTAAACTTTTGGAACATTAAAGACACAATCAGATATTTTTACAGAAGTGGGCACAGGTGAAAAAGAAGCACAGCTGCATACTGCCTTAAGGCTGTATTTATTGTGTCCAATCTTGAATTGTGTGACACCTCTGAACAAAATAAGACAAGTGATTTTAGATAATGATCCCTACGGCTAACTTGTTTTAATTAAAGATGTTTCAAAAGATAGAAGAATTGGGGACAAAGAAGAGAAAGGAAAAGTACTATGGGAATTATCAGAAAATTGCCTCAAAGTTAAACTCGTAAAATTTTCAAGTAGCCTGACTAAAGCTGAATAAAAATTTGTTCACTGAATTTTATTTCATTTCAACTTTTATTACTTCTACAAGTGTGATTTGGCAATACATGAAGCTTGTTCTAGACCGCTAGTTTTAATTATTTCAGTCTGAAATAAGGTATATACAAAGGTGGCAAAGATCACTGTTTGATGTTTTTCAGCTGAAACTGTAATTCCACTCCCAACAACAACAAGCAACAAACAGCTTCTAAAACTAGTATGTTTGTGCTTGTTTTTCTCTGCTTGCAAAATGTTTAAGGAACAGAACAAAACAGCTAGCAAGAGCAAGAATAAGAGCAATAAATATGTTGATGTTTAGAATATGGTTCTAGAAATGGTTTCAAGGCTGCAATGAAGTGCCAGCCCTGAAATCCTGAGGAGCTTCACAGAAGAGGGCATGTACAGAGGAGCTGTTGATGTTCCAGCCGTAGCAAATTGTGATGATGCTCTATAATGCATGCTCATTCCTCTGCTGAAAGTCCTTTCCTGTAGCAGTATAGGAAAAGAGGGATACATGTCCTTGCCATTGACATTCCTGGAAAGGCAATCAGGGATTTTTACATTTTCTGGAACAGCAAAAAGAAGAATACTGAAATAAATGCAACAGACATCATGAAAGCAAATTCATGTAACCACATTCAAGTAACCACAATTCTGAGTTTAAGATATGACAAGTGATGAGTTGGGATGGGCTGGTGGAGGATGAAAGAGTAAAATAAAGTGTTTTTATCTTGAAGAATAGACAAGGTTCTAAGTATAGACTGCCCTAGCAGCATACTGAGGAAAAGGGCACCAAAACTAAATTATATAAACCACAAAGTCTACCATGCCAGAAACAGCTGATTGTATAGAAAATAAAGAAAGGGAAAGCCAATCAAGAGATTATACAAGCTTACAACAGTATGATATGATGGTTTGCTGATATGAAAATCTGAAACTCAGAATTAAACACAACAGGTAAAAGAGAGAAAATATAGTGAATATGTTCTATAAATATCTTAAAAGAAGAGTCAAGCAAAGGAAAGCCCTCCAACTTTTTGTTAGGGACAAAAAAGTGATGAGAGGGCCAATGTCTACAAGATCTTTTTGTTCAAGTCATCACTCTATGTTGGAGTATCAGACAATAACTGAATATGAATTTAAGATTAGATTAAAAATTTTCAAAGCAGTCTAGATTGAGAAAATTTACCTCAGGTTGCTCTGAGAATTGACTTAACTTGTGGAACTGTCAGGAGTTCCCTTGGAATCCCTTCAGGACAGATGAAGCAGCAGAAGGCTGGAACAAAGGAGCAAACCTATTAAAATTTATTTAAAAGATTTCACAGATCATAAACTAGTCAGATTACCTTCAGTTTTTTAAAAATGGCAGAACTATTATTAAGTATCTACCATGAAAGAACAGCCAAAAACTATTTATAAGTTCCACTAAATTAGAAAAGAAGGACACTTTACATAGTATACATTTTAGTACGTTTTAACTATCTGTGGAGACACTTTTCCTTCTAGGAATATGCAACATTATTACAAGTGATTTGCCCAGGTGATAGAAAATGCCAAATTCAGGGAGCAATTAGTAATGGTCAATTATCAAAGTGGAGCCATCTGTCAGATCTGTTGTAGCCTTCTGTAGAAGAGAAAAAAAATGAAACCTGCCTTTCTCTTCAGGATTCAGAAAAAAGATGGCAGATTAAGCAACAGGACACAGCTCCTTGATGTATTTCGGCTTGCCTGGTTCTGGTATTACTCAATGTTGTATTTATCTTTAATCTGCAGGATGAAACTAGGAAAGAAGAAGTTGCAAGCATGCTGAGGGTCAGAATAAGAATGTAAATAAAGTTTCCTATTGGGATACTTCCAGGGGGACACAATATCTGAATCTACTGAATATCTAATTTATGGACAACAGTGTCTGTAGATAAGATTGTAGGAGTAGAAGTATATTTTTGTGCATCCTGCTGCTAAAGATTCATTTAGAACTCACTTCAATACTTTGTGTTGAAAAACATTGTCTGCAGCTTCAGGATTGTGTATCTTAAAACATTTCCTTTGGATCTTAATTTAACTTAATTTAAAATAATTTACAGAAGCATCAGGCAATTCAGGCTACTTATTCAGAAAATTTGCAGTAACTTATAGCTACAAATGCCAGTTTAAGAAGTCTGCAAGCTGTATCTATTAATTCTAAGATTCCTACGTCTGCTATATATTCTTAATAAATATTTACAAAATGCTTCAACTCAGAGTTGCGTAAAATATGTTTCCTGTTACTGTGAAAGTTGCTGTACATTACATATGGAGACCAGATGCCAAAGTGGCACTTAATAAGATCTTTCAAACTAAATAGAGTATAGAATACCAAGTTTTAGTCCTAACTTTAAAGTAAACGTTTTAAATGCTTACATATAGCCACCAAGCAATATTAAAAGGCAGCATTTATTATTACATTTAGCCACCTCAATTTTCTTTTAATAACAGCAGATAAAGTAGTATCACGTCAGTCAACATTAAATACTCACCTTTTCTAACTGAACTGCATTTTTGAACAAGTATCTAACTACAAGCCAGTAAATCTTTGTCAGGACCTTAGTCTTTTTGAACATAAATACGTACTTTCCAACAATTTCAACGGGAGTTTTAATGTTTGATCTGTTCTCTTCTTTTATGTGGCAGTTAGCTATAACAATCTCCTGTCTGGTATAAATCTTTTCATCATATGTGACCTTTCCATACGTGTAAGAAAGAGCACTTTCAGATAACAGAATTAGCAAGGATTTTTACAAAAACAAGGCACATATCTGTCAATTTCAGGCCCTTTATCCTGAGATCCTGTCTAGATCCCTTGGAGGAAAAAACAAAGCCTATACTCTTCTTCAGGTGTTTTGTCATAGAGGTCAAGATAAGTGGCAAGAGACTATTTCTACCTATTATCTCTCATGGATTCTCTGGGATTTCTTCCTACCTTCACTACTTAAGAGACTATTTTGATCCCATTTCATCTTTTCGCCATTGCTCCAAACAGCAGTCCTGAGATGGCTCCTGATGTAGTCTATTACAATAGTTGTTTCCAATTGTCTTCTTTACATAAAGGATAGATAATTAGAATTTTCATTAACCTTTCCTAGATTAATGACCATGTGGGTCATATATGTCCTTACAGTGTGCTGTTGTAAAAAATGACAGCGGGAATCACTTAATTCAAAAGTTGTGTGAAGTGAAAAGGGTTTACTGGAATGAAGTGCAAAAGATAGAGAAGAAAGCTTACAAACTAAGAAGAATAGGAGGCACTAAACTTCAGAGAGGTTTATACTCTGTATTGTAACTGGGTTTTGTGTCTCCTCTTTGCTTTGAAACAAAGTAGGAGTTTACTCCTTGCTCACATGGACAAGTAATTACAGAATTTTCCTAGTGAAATGGGACACACCACAGTCTGTGCTGTTAGGCATACTGAGGAAGAGTAATACTATGTCTCATTCCCAGTATCTTTTATCTGGTCCTAGAGCAGTGGCAATCAGACTACACCAATTTATGTTTCCATACAAGATTCTGAAGTTTGAGTGTATTGAATAAAGGCATAAATGTGTAGAGTATGAAAATATAAGCTCTTGTCTAAATTTTGGGGGTTGCTTTTGCTCCTGTTGTCACAGCTAGGGAAGAAGCAATAGAGTGAACGTTAATTGAATCTGCTCCTTCTACTCCCATACTTCACAGATATATCCCCCTACAGCTGAATTCCAGGGTAGATATAATAAAAATACTGAAACACAGTATTTTCCTTCTGGCTGTTCGGCCAGCTCAGATGTAGCTTGCTTTCTAAAAGTCCAGTGTTGTATATAGAGAAGGAAGGAATCAGTGATATAATATAAAAGATTACAGTCTATGACAAGGAAAGAGTTACACTGTAGGCCTACATTTTCAAAGCTGTTCTGAAGCTCAGTGCACACTGTATCTACTATGCAACAGGATGTAACTAGAGTTTCCATTCCTAGAATGGAAATGACTAGCTTTAGAGACTAGAAAAACAGAGGATAAAGCCTTCTTTTAGGGAAAACAAGAAATTATTCTTGATAATATTCGGGACTTCCACAGTATCTTTAATAAGTGGATAATAGTCTCTAATAATTCTCTTATAGTTTAATAGGTCTTCCTAACAACCCCATTTGTCTGTTACAGGCTGAAAGTACTTCTATTTTTTGTGTAGATAACATTAGCAATATAACAAATATAACTCTGTTTCACTCTGGTTTTGTACATATTTATGAATATAATTTTCATTCTTGCAGTATTATTTGAAAAATTATGTTTATCAGAGATTCAAGGTTTTTAAAAAGTTGAAAGCAAACACTGCAGCAATCTATATTAGCTCATATCATGAGTTTCTGGGATCATTAAATCATTAAGTGATTTTTATAAGTCTGTATGGTTTGCTGTATTAGGACAGACAGAAACTTACGGAATAATGTTAATTAGATTGTGTAGCTTTCCCCGATCTGCAGACTATTATGCATGGTACTACTTCGAGAAAGTTATATTTGCTACTTTAAACTTGACGTCTCCACGTAATTCATTCTAAGACTTACTCTGTCATAACATGTTGGTTGAGAACAATTGCTGAAGAAAAAGTGCATGAAAGTTTCTGCTGGCAGCTTATTGGAATAAGATTCATTGAATGTAATTTTAAAAAAAAATGAAACACATGATCAATACTTTCATTTGAAATACATGCAGGCTATGAAAATCAAATTTCCACACCACAGAACTTGAGTGGATTATTCAGCACGCATCAGATGGAATCTGTCTTCCAGCCAACTCTTTTTCATACCCTGCAACATCTTACATGCCAGTTTTCAAGATCCACAGTTAACTGTAGAAAGTAACTTCCAGTGCCCTAAAGTTTCTCTACATTGTAACCTGCACATCATTTTCAACTGCCATTATCATTTAATCTGTTTCATTACTTTGACCTAGCAGTGTTAAACAGTTTTATCTTATTTGATCAGAATAACTGCCTTGTAGCATTAGCCAAGTATTTTTTAAGTCTTTCAGAAATAAGAAATATTTTGGTCAATTTTGGTCATTGACAATGTTTTTAACTTTCTATTGGCTCCTCTGGTGATATAAATATTAATACTTATATACTTATATTGGTATGAAGAGGGGCAAATAAGAAAAATATAGTTGCATGTAAGTTAAAGAAAATTATAAAAAGAAAAAGTGGGAGGGAAGCAGTAACGGTAATCCAGTGTCCTAGTCTTAACTGATTCAGTAAGTTCCTGCATCCTTTGAACACCACTACAGCTCAGCCTCCTCTCACCTCGCTTGAGTTTTGCTTCTGGTTTAGGAGCAGTAGTTTGATATCACAGTGATTCATGTTTAGACTTAAACATTGCTTCTTGATGTGAAGTAGAGAAGTAATTTCATGTAAAGGAAATCTAATTATCCAAATTGGGTACAAACTGCTACCATCAGTATAGTGGGTTAGCCTTGACGAAGGCCAAACTCCTGCCCCGCTGCTTGCTCTCTCCCATTCCTCAGTGAGACAAGGGGAGAGAACAGGAGAGATTGCTTACCAATTCTTGCTGTGGGCAAAACAGACTCAACTTGAAAAATCAATTTATGCCCAATTAAAATGTAGTCAGGTAGTGAAAAACGGAAAGAATATTAAAGCAACACCTTTCCTCCCTGCTCTCCCAAGCTCAACTTCACTTCGGACTCATCTACCTTCCTCGCACCAAGTGGTGGGGGTTGTGGTGGGTTGTGGTCAGTACACGGCAGTTTCTGTCTCCTGTTCCTTCCTCCTCACACTTTTCAGCTACTCCAGGTAAGCTTCTCCTTCCCCTCCTTCTTCTCTCACATTCTCTCACAGGGTTGTTTCTCAATCCTTTCTTATTTATTTATTTACTTTCTCCTCATCCCCCCCACCACCTTTTCTGCCCTTTCTTGAATTCATTTTTTCCCAGAAGCATCACCGTCCTGGCTGCTGGGCTCAGCTGTGACTTGTGATGGCTCTGTTGGTACCAGCTATGTCCAGCATAGGGAATCCCCATCATCTCCTCATGAAGGCCACCACTGCACCCAGCAAAACAGAAAACCTCAACTTCCTAAGAGGTCCTAACTCTTGAAAAAAGTGGTTTCGATCTGGGTTTGGGCACAGATAAGGGTGTTTCTGTTCAGCATCCCCTCTGAATAAAAGTTATGCCTTTTAATTTATATTTTATATCCTATAAGAAAATAAATTCCAGCTAGATATAAAACAATCAATAAACCTTTTTCTGTTTACTGTTGTAAGTATCGTGCTGGTACTTCTCATTTTATATCAAGAGCACTCTGATATTAATCTTTTGAAATAAACATGTACAATTTAACCACCTTTCCTGTCTGCAACAAAAATCTAATTATTTTTTTATTTCACAGTAATGTCTTCCCATGAAGAATAGTAGCCTTTTGGCCTGGTAATACTCTTAATCTCCATTTTTTGTAACAGCAAATGGCAAGAGCCTCCTGACAAGTAGATGATGCAATTAAGGCTACATTTCTTCACTACACTCTGTGGTTTTGTTCATAGTTGACATGCACATTTTATGTCACTGAAGATTAAGTATTATAGTCTTTTCCAATGACATTTGTAGCTAAGCACATTAATATTAAAGGTCAATGTCCCTTTAAGTGGATCGATAAGAAACTTGACAGCATAATATATTATCATAGTTTCTTACCATACCAGTTTTTGTAGGGTTTGATTATATGTTGTCTTCCTCTTTCTTATTCTTCTGCTATATAGTAAAGAGAGCAGATAGCAAGAAGAGATCTATCCTCAGAAAAGTGACACAGAATTGTGGTCATTGTGCTCCATGGAGAGAATACACTGGACTTTACTATGTTCCAGAGGTATGCAGGAATCTGGAAGTGTAGAGAAAAAAAAAATAATTTATTGAATGAGGCATCAAAAATTAACCTGGATTATCAGTAATAAAGGAGGAGGAAACAAAGGAAGTTTGGGTTAGATGTTACGCATTTTTTTCTAAGAGAAGACTAAATGTGATTGTGGAATCTCCTTTCTTGCAGATATCTAAAACCAATATTCAAAAAGGTCTTGAGGAAGCTGATATAATTTTAAAAGGTAGACCTAACTTTAAAGCTGGCCTTGGTTTGAGGAGTGGATTGTGCCAGATGACCTCCAGAGGTCCCTGTCAATCTAGATTAATCTGTGACCATCATTTTAACAGGTTATATCTCACAGGTGGTTGTGTTAACATAGCTAACTATCCTGTAGCAGAAAAAAGTTTCCTATTACCGAACACACTTGAAGAGTTGTATGAGAAAAATCAAAGCAACTAAATCAGTACACAGGCAATATAGGCTAAAAGCTTAATCTAAAAGCTTTACAGTAGAATTTGTGTTCATTCTTATTTCTTCTGTAATTAAGAATTAAGTGGGCAAGTTAAACTAACCTGAATACTATTAGTCTGAACACTAAAGTTCCTGATAGTAACTAGAAAGCAGTTTCCTTATACAGCCTGGAAAGTCCCATGTATTTTCTTGTATGTAGTAGGATGCAGATAATATTTTAACAAATTGCTGATACTACTGTCGTTATCAAAAGTTTATGTTCTTCTTGTAGAGGAGTTATGTCTCAAGTATCATCAGTGAGAGTGACTATTTTTCTGTCAACCCTAAGAAGATCTGAACCATTTAGTAAGAACATTACCTCAGGTCCTAAAATCTGTCTTGATTCTTCAAAGAATCACATAAAACTGCATTGTAATGGGGTCACAGAGCACTGCACTGGAAGCCAAAATATACAGGGTTAGGGTCTTGGTATCAAGATATCACCACAATGTGTGGGGTTTGTCAAAGCTAATCATTCAAAAAGTGATGCCTATAAGAAACCTTGTAAGGGCACTTTGCTGGGTCAGGGATTTGGCACTCTCTTTTTCTGAGAAACTCTGATTACTGCACAGGAAGATGGATTAATCCCAACAACTACTGAGAAAAAGTGCTTGGTCACAGATAGTGATAAGTGAGAAACACAGTTAATCAACTGCTGCCATTAATTAATACCAATAAAATTGTTTTTGCTGTGAGTGTACAAGTGGCAACTAATTTTGATAATACTTTCATCAAATGTTTTCCATTGGCTCTTAGGAATTGCATGTGATGAGTGCACGGATGAAAAGAAATTATTGTAACTTTTAAAAGATTTATAATGTTACGAGATGAAAGTATCACAGATCCAATGTTGCAGGAGAAACTGAAATCAGAATTGACTGTAGAAAGGAGCAAATAAGGATAGTGGTGTCCATCTAGTTTTCAAGACTATGACTTATTTCAGGAATGAAACTATATCCCTTTAACCTTTAATAGGCCTCAGATTAATTTTTACCAAGTCTGTTCCTTCTTCCACCCTGTAATGCCTAGGATAATACTCCTACTACTAATCTTCACTGTGTTTTAAGAATATAAAATAAGTCAAATACCCTTCTCCTTCTTGTTTCCCTTTCCCTTTCTTCTTTTTTTTCCTGTGTTATTTTAAGGTCATAGGTAGAGAGATTAAATATATTTGGCTTAAAGGCTCATGAAGAGCTAATATCTACAGATTATGTTAGTCAAAATGAAGAGCATTTTTCAAGAGGTAAAATCATCTGACTCTGTCAGTCTCATTCAAGAAACACAGGAATTTAAACTAATGTTTTTGTTGATTCTGCATGGATGATTATTTCCTATAAGTACATGTTTTCAATTTCCAGCTCATTAAAGGTCCTCCTCTGCTGACCACAGAAAGCCTTCAGAAATAATTGCAGAAGCATGACCCAAACATTTATCCAGATCAGAGGAAAAGATTAGGTACTGAGAGAGCAGTGCATTTCTATTTGTGATGAAGGCAATTTTCAAACATTTTGTACCATTAAGACAGTCTTTGCAAGGAATGTGTACTTGGCAGCTACCAGCTGCCGTTGTAATTCTGTTATCAAGGCTCCCAGTTGATTCTTGGAAATTACTTAAACAAGAATAATAAGCTTTACACCAATACATAGCTTCACAAAATACAGAAGAGTGGTCCTGGGATGATATGTACAGCACATAATATAATGGTGATACATGCTATCAACCAATTACGTTGAGAAATAAAATAATGGCAACATGCCATAAATCAATTTTACTTCAGATGAAATTCATGAAAGTAGCTCTGTACTAGTGTTGCTTCTTGTAATTTACAGTTCTCTGGTGTGTAAGTGAATGAAGTATTTGTCAGGAGAAAAATAGATCTGACATCAAAAAGCATAATTTCTGAATTAACAGAATAACTTTCCAGGACCACAAAGATGGCTGATGATGTGCTATTTATCACCCTCTCTTCATTTAATTGAGAGTTATTTTTTTAAATGGTGCTCGTATGCTTGCATGCAATCATAATCCGTAATTTGTTGATCACAAAAGTTAAATTTAGTCTTTCAAATATCTCAGGGTTTGCGTTTACCACTTTTGAGAAATTTCATTTTGTGAATTCCATGCTACATTAACATGTTCAAGATCCTTGTATTCTTTCTGAATAGTCTACAGCAGTAATGGACTATTAACATTAACTTTAACATTAACATTAACATTACAAATAGTGTCCCTGTTGTTAGTAGTATGTACCATGTCTTATCCCCTCTTTAAAAACTCTACTGCTGACACCGCAGGGATGGCTTGTGCTTTGATTTAAGGCTGCTTGTAAAAGAATTGACCACTATTTGTACCAGAAAGTACAAGATGCGGAATAACCTGAGCCTTATAGTAAAAATATTCTAGTTAGATCGTGGTACTATTTTAGAGGCATGAATTTTGTTTGATTGTTTGTTTTCCTAGTCTGTCAGAGTAGGCGAAGCCAACTTAAAGAGTCTACAGGGATTTTTCTGCCACATCCCTTTTTGTAAATGATACTTTTCTGTCCTGTCATCTGTGGAACTGTCAACTAAAGACCTGAAGATAAATATTACCTAACAAAAATCCTCACTTTACAACTACCGTGTTTTAGAATTTAGTAAAGACAAATGATCAAATTAACACTTTTGCATTATCAACATGAATAAGCTTGAAAATCAGCTCATTTTTTCTGCCTTTCAATCCTTCTACGCTTTCATTTTTAAATAAGGTTTGAAGTTTTAATACATCAACCACTCTTTTGGGGACAGCATCTTTTTTTCTTTCCTGAAAGACTGAAAAATTGCAATAATATTTTCATCTCCTGGGCAAGAGATAAAAACTTTTCTTTTTCTCTTTCATTTACAAGTTACTTCTGCCATTCTAGAGGTCCCCCCTTCTCCATTTTTTAAGAAATATGTCTTCCCAGAATTTTTTAAGATATAAATGAATTAACGTATCAAAAGATCCCAGTAAGAATTTCATTGCCTTGAGAAAAGATTTATAGCTACCTCAAATCATTTTTAGTTTAGAACTTTTCAAATATAAAAACCAAACAGCAGGATTGTATTACAACTTCAATATTTCCTGACGGTTTCATAGTACTTAGAGCTAGGCATACTCGTGTTCTTAGTATTGCGATTTAATTTGTGCTGAACTTCCAAAGTTCTCATTTCAGTGAAGAAAAGTAACATGCGTTAGAAATTTTTTATCAGATATACACATCGATGCTCAAATAACATATTAATGTGAAAGTACAATTTACAGTAAAGATAAGGAAATGTATTGTCTAAGAGATGGCTTTTAAAAAAAAAAGTAGAATAGCATGAGGGTTTAGATACTTGATCTAATGAAGTTTAAATGAGAGATCTAAGTTTTAAATAAGGAATTTAAAGCTCATTCTAGTCTTATATTATTTTATTAATAATCTGTTTTACTTAACCAAGTAGGTATTTTACTCAAACGTCCTTTCTTGAAGGAGAGGGAATATACATTATATGATTTCCATGTAAAGCATTGGTATGAACAGGGCAACTATTTCTATATTATAGAAAATATTCTTGCTTTTCTTTATTAGTGGGTTTACTTTTGGCATATTAGATGTTGTTTCAAAATTGTTCTTAGCTTTAAAATATGTCTAATTTCTGAGGTGTAGGATGGAACATTGAAGCATCCAGAAAGGTGATTTTAGGCTTGGCAGTAAAAAGCATTGCTATATATTAGGAAATAACAACAAAGGTGATAGCAAAAATAAAGCAAAGAGGTAAGGAGTTAGCATGAATAAAAATCAGTGTGGCATGAGATGCTTTCTCTTGCTTTTTGAAAAGATGAGAAAATAAATGCATTTGATTAAATAAAAACTTTATTACACCCTGAATTCACACCCTGGATTTGACATTCAATTATAGAAGTATAAAAACCACATATGTAAAATCTCTGTGCATATAAATATTTGTTTGTTTGTAACCTTACTCTTTTACACAGATACCTATGCTTGTTCCAAGTTTTGGGTTGCATTCATGTCCAAGTTCAGTGTGGCAGCCAAGCTAATGTGCTAATTTCTGTGAGATGACATCTGAAAAGAGTACCCTAAAATGTATCAGTGTGTGTTTAGTGGAAGCACTGCTCAATGCCTTTTTTTCCAAGCCTTAGTATCTGTTGTGGAACATTTGGTGTTTATAAGAAGCTCCCAGTTAGTGAATGTTTTGAATTTAATGAGGTCATTATAAAATGAATGTTTATTGTAATGCATAATTTACAAAGCTGTAACATTTTGTCTTTGGGAGACTTCTGTAGGAGAAACGTGGCAGGCAAGAAGAGGAAAGAATCACTAACTTAAAAATGTTAAGGGCGTGAGGGAGGAAACGACGACATACTCATGCATACTAACATGTGTTTTCCTCATCACCTAGAACGTGCCATGTAGTTCAATACATTATCAGTCATTTCACCTTGGCTGAGCACAGTCACCATATACAGTGATTTACTCTAGCGTTGCCAACTACTTTCTTGGAGGCAGGTTAATCAACTGTAAAGAAGCAGCAGGAGAAAAGAAGTAAAGAACTTGCCAGGGCATGCTGAAGTAGAGAAACTAAACAACCAACTTCCTAAGTTGATTGCTGTCATTTCCATATGAGCATAAATGAGGTCTTATGTAAGAAAGAAAGAAAGAAAAAAAATTTCAGCTGCCTCCACTGTAGGGATTTATTTTTTTAATAATCCCTGCCCTGTCAGAATGAAGGACAGGATTTTTTTTTTCTTTCTGCTAATTTAGTGGTGAATCTGAAAGGTCTGGCTTATTACCCATTAGATGTGGGAGTTCTCATGAACAAGACAGGGAAATCATTCACTGAGCTTGGTGAGTCTGGCTGTAGGTAAAATAATTGAAGTTGCCAAAAAATGGAGAAGGCTCTTGGCAAAAAACAAGATGAGAAACACAACGAGGTTTAGGAGTCCCTGAGTACCAAGATCACAGCATTGTACAAATGACATGAAGCAGCTCCTGAAGATTTGAGTGGTTGGAAATATCTTTATCTCACCTATAAATTGTTTCCCTCCACATTCTCCATCCTTCATATTACTGAAGAATAATTCATTCTATGTATTAGTAAAGTTTTGGGGCACTGGGTTTTTCTGTTTGGTTGGTTGGGGTTTTTTAATCCTGTATTTATTGCTTAATACAGTCACCATTTCGAGAAAAAAAGGTACTATCATTCTTGAGAGTCTGGAAAGAGTAATACTTTAGTGGAAAACCTACAGATTGTCTGACAGTACAGGCAAAAAATGTTGTAGTCTAAAATGAGACTGACTATCTGGAGGCATCTTATTCCATGTACAATGGAGGGGGTGTCAGATCATTTAAATATTTTTGTGATTATTGTGCTCTGCCTTCTATTTCTACCTAGCCAATATCAAGCTGATTTGACAAAAAAACCAAAAAACAAAAACAAAAAAACCCCCAAACAACAAAACCAACAACTAAGTGTTGCCTGAGGTATTTCTGCCTGTATTTCTTCTATCATTAGGATTAACAATGACAAATTTGGTAGGTGAAAGTACTCTATCAGTGAATTAAGCTACAAGGAATCCCACTTGCCCTCTTCTTCTCCTTTTTAAAGCAGTTTAACTTGCATAACATAGTGATTTATTATATCAACATCTCCTATTGAATTTACCCTAGCAGGGACAGCTTCCATACGTCTTGAACCTCTCAGTTCTCCACAGGAAATGGAGATAATTTCTTTTTGCAAAGGAAACTAAGCACCTTCTATAATCTTTATTTATTAAATCAGAGTGTATTATGGGATTTCAGATTTCCTCCTCACCTGAATTACATTTGTGATCGTCACAGGAAGGTGGCAGACAAATTTTGACAACCCCCAAAAAAGTTCTCAAGGAAGGGTGAGAACTAATAATTTTAACAGGAAAAGATGACAGCTGACACAAATTGGTTGTCCTTAAAGATCAATAGGCTGTTGAGTAAAAAAAAAAATAATAAAAAAAAAATCCATTTTCACATAATGTAGTCTCTCTCATGTCTGTGTAGCTGGTAGAAATCTACTGTTGGCACTTGAGTGGCAGACAGTATGAAGAAAGTGGCAATTTTTCTGGTGGAGGAAATGGACTAAGGGGTAGCTCTGCTAGATATGAACCTCTCAAAAACCAGAGGGGTACTAAGTCTTTTTCACAGCTAAAATGTGAGTGAGACAGTGTGAGAGGCAGAGGGAAGATATATACAGATAAAACGGGAGGCCACCATCTGGAGGAATGTGAGTGAATGGGGTTTTTTCATCAACTTTGAGATGTGCTAAAAAAATTAGACATGTTAACAGTGCTAATCCAATTTATTACACCCAGGTTCCCTTCAAAGTAATGAATAGTTTTTGAAAATTTTGAACTAGACAACAGTATCTAAGAATTTCAGTTGCCCACTCAAAACTGTAATAAAAATCAAGCAGATACTTCTTCAATAATCAAATAGAGACATTAAGAAACAGAAAAAAAAATTAGATATAAAGAAAAAAGCCACAAAAAAGGAAAATAGAATAAATTCAATTATGTAAGAATTTAAAGGAAGCTGAGAATACAATCTTTATTTTCCTGCTTTAGCTTTATTACTTTTTTTCCCAGAGAACAGAAAACTATTTTTTCCCATTAAAATGAACCTAGTTCATTGGAACCAGGTATATATTTAAAGGTGTAATGTGAGTACAAAGAAATAAATATTTCTAATTAACTTTTGTCATCAGATGCTACAAGAAAAGAGTGAAAATGTAACCGTTTTTCAGGAAAACACGAAAAAAAAATCAGTGGTGATTTCAGATAAGGTATCAACATTTCATCAGCTTGACATCTGAAAAGTGGCTGTGGGCATATTTTTGCTTATGGTTTATCTAAATGCAAATCAAAATTGTTAGCTAAATACAGAATATTTCTCTCAAACTTTATAAGAAAATTGATAAATTAAACCATTACTCTTCACTGTTTTAGGTCACTTGCATCTGTAAACATGGGTAGTATTGCATGTAAACATTAAACATTACAATTCTAACCCGTGTTTCTATGCATACCCTTCGGTTTACAAAGCAAAAAATAATATTCTAGAAATCAATGTTTCCTTCCCTTTAACAGGCAGAGCTTCCTCTAGTCCGGTTATAAATACATAAAATGTTCCTGGACTGTTTCACAATATTCCGTGGATACTGTGAACGGCAGTGTCTCCTGAAGAAAAGAGAAACAGGGATTTAACGAAGCAGCCTCAATTTATGATATTTGGAAATAACAGCAGAGGAATGTAAGGTACTCATAGCTGTAAATGTGCAACAAAGAATACAATTCAAGCATACAGCCCAAATTAAATTGTGATTTACTGTTTGAGAGTTGGAAGGCAAAACTTTACAGAAGAGAAAGTTTATTCTTATACATTCAAGTTCTATTTCTCTGATGGGCCTACCTGGCCAACAGCAAACACCCATAGAGCTGGTCACTCACTTATCCTCTCCCACAGGACAGGGGGAAAATAGAAGGAAAGCAAAAAGACTTGTGGATCAAGACAATGACAGTTTAATTGGGAAAGACAAAGCTGCTCATGCAAGCAAAGCAGAAAGAGGAATTTATTCATCACTTCCCATAAGCAGGCAGATGTTCAGCACTTCCTAGAAAGGAAAGGGCCTCACCAAACATAATGGTTGCTTGGGCAGACAAATGCTATAACCATAAATGTCCCCCTTTCCTCCTCCTTCCACTGAGATTTTAATGTTGTCATTTATCCTGACTGTGTTGCCTTGCAGCCTTTCACCTGTCTCCAGTCTACCTGATGGGGGCAGAAAGGGCAGTGGTGTAGGTTAACCCCAGAGGGCAGCTTCAGGCTCACACAGGCACGTGCTCAGTCCCCTCAAGTGTGGTGAGACACAAATCATAAAAGAGAGAAAACTCATTGGTCAAGATAAAGGCAGTTTAATAGATAAAGCAAAAGCTGTGTACATAAGCAGAGCAAAACGAGGAATTTATTTACTACTTCCCATCAGCAGACAGGTGTTCAGCCATCCCCAGCAAAGCGGGGCTCCACCACTTGTAATGGTTACTTGGGAAGTCAAACACCATCACTCTAAACGCCCTCCCACTGTTTTTCTTCTTCCCCCAGCTTTAGATGCTGAGCATTACATCACATGGTATGGGATACCCCTTTGGTCATTTGGGGTCAGCTGTCCCAGCTCTATCTCCTCCCCACTTCTTGTCCACTCCCAGGCTACTCACCAGTGGGGCAGTGAGAGCAGGAGAAAAGGCCCTGATGCCATATAAACACTCTTCAACAGTAAGAAAAACATCAGTGTGTTATCAATGCTGGTTTGGTCACAATTCCAAAACACCATACAAGCTTCTATGAAGAAAATAGACTCCGACTATTGTCCCAGACAAAATCCATACAAAGAGCAGAGCAGAGAAAGGTCAGTTTCATGTAAAAAATTGTACTGGGCATGGCTGGGATGGAGTTAACTTTCTTCATACCAGGTTGTATGATGGTGTGCGTTGTATTTGTGACTAAAACAGTGTTCATAACACATCTGTTTTCTCTACTGCTGAATAGTGCTTGCAACACATCACGGTATTTTCCCTTTTCCACTCTGCCCTGCTACCTTGTACGGATTTTATCTGGGACAGAGTCAATTTCTTCACCTATATATAAATCATGAAACTTATCCAATTATAGATGCTAATGAAAAGTGGAAAAAAGAGTATGAGATGGAAAAGTTCACTCCTTCCTAGCCATCCAAATGTCTTATCCTTCTGTCAGAGTAAGTTATTTTGTGCTCCAAACACTGCAATAATAGCTTAGTTCATAATTCTCCTAAGTGCTGAACAAAACCACAAAAAAAAAAGTCCATAAGTGAAACTAAGTTTCAATCAGATGAATAGTAGGTATGCAGGAGAAAAATTGCGAATGACACAAAGCCAGAAGCAGAACATAACACATAAAATGGGAAAATATATCTCTCGAGGGAAATTGCATATTAAAAGCCAGATCATGCTGCCAGCAATGTTAGGTCAGCCAGCAACAGGAGGCCTTGAGAAATGTTTCCAGTCAAGTCATTCTTTTCTGTTCATTTAAAAGCTGAAAGTTTAAAGAACCTGTTAAACTACCGTATAGATGCTGTATAAAACTTCACTACAGAGAAAGACTATATCATATGCTGAGTTATACTGCATGTGGGTCAACTTTGAGCATTATTTCCCTTTCCTGCAACATATTGCTGTCCACCACTGGAGCACAAGAATTCAAATATGGTACTTCCTAAGGATATGAGGTTAACAAATCTACTTCTCAAAAATAAAAGAACATTTTGCAAAGTACGTTGGATTTTTTTTTTGTGTGCTTGCTTTCTTTTTTTCATCCTGTGTCATAACAACCAGTTATTTGTCGAAATGGGGAAGTTGCATGAGAATGCCTGCTAAGTTCAAAATAAGCATTTGATGAACTGAGCTGTTTAAACACTGTGAAAGTTCAGCTTTGTCAAAAAATAGTTCCTTGCCATCAACTCCCTTGTGGGACAACATTCATAATCATCATTGTCGCTCTTACTGAGACAATGATTTAAATTTTTAATGGTGATATTAAATAGGAGTGGAACATTTCACATTTTAAAGTATTCATAAAACTTTAAAAGATTGAGCAACACTTACTTTTTCTTAGGTATGCCACTGGTAGACTTTTAGTTCTGCTCAATCTTTGTCCAGTGGCCAAGCATGTAAAATTCAGAAATAAAATTACATTTTTTAACTACATAATTCATTCACAATGGATTCAAAGACCAACCTCCTCATTATTTTAATATCTCAGGTATTGTCAGCTACTTTTGATTCCATTTATACATTTTTCAGGAGAATACAAAATTATGCTGAAGCAATACTGAAGTTTAATATGAAAGAAAACTTAAACAGATCAATAGTGAAAGAAGAGTTTGAGGTTAGCATGATCCAGGATGAAACCTTTCCATCCAGTGTTAAAGGAAGAGATCATGAAAGGCAGTCAAAGCATTTGAACAATAACAGATCAACAAGGGTCAAGAATAAAGAAACAGAAAGGGAGAGAAGTGGAATAGATGGAAAGACAAAGAGGCAGGCAGCCTAGTAAAACAAAATAAAATACAAAGACACTATAAGAGAAAAATGGAGATGTGGTTCTGTGAAAAAGAACAGAATACAAATAAAGTTTTAAATAAAAAACTTGGAACATTTAAAGAAGTTTATTTTCAAAGAGAGGCAGCTCAGCTTTTCTTATCAAAAAAGCCTGCTCATAAAACATTGTCATGAGAAGACCAAGAATTTTAAAAAAAGAGGCATACCTGAATCACTTTGAAGATCTTGACCTACACACTGATCCACTCTTTCATCAGACAGCTATTCTATGTTCTTAAGGACCATACAGTAAGTCTAAAGATTGTATTAAATAGCAATCATCAACTGAAATATGTGTGATCCTTTTGTTTATTTTCTTGAACTGAGAACATTTGAACGAGATTGTTTAAAGCTGTTGTATTGGAAGAAACAGAATCTTGAGCGAGTTACACAGAGAAATAATTTTGGAGTTCAGAACAAGCAATTCAAAGCAGATATAAAATTGTAGTGGGTGCTTAGCTATGTTTAAGTGCAACTTCAGTGTTCAGGCTGAGGATTCAAAGAGGTTCAAGTGTAGATTTTCAAGGCCAAATTCTTAGCAGCTCTTAACAGCTTTTTTTTTTAATGTTTCTTTGACCAATAAAAAAAAACCAAATCAGAAAATACTTAATCTTACATATTTAGTATCAATGTGTTTGTAGCATTGTGCCTTTCAGGTTAATTAGACTCATATTTCTTTGTCAACCAATGCCACAAGCTAAACTCTACTTATTAGCATAGCAAAAGGTTATCAGTTTAAAGATAAGACTAGTCTGTACCAATATCAAGAGGAAATATCTTATTCCACACTTAATGTGAGGTTGCACCTGCCAGTTTCTCTTATCCAAAGAAACTTGTATTGCTCAAACATGGGGTTAGAGACTCTGATAAATGGTCCATGGCTTCTCAGAAAATCCTATGCTTATCTAAGAGTTTATACTGGAAAATTAACAAATAGCTCTAGCTTTTTTAGTAATTATATTTCTAAAGATAAACCACATTATAAATAATAATCTGATCCTTGGAAAAAAACTGAAATAAAAATGAAATAAAAAGTTTAGAAGTTATGGACTGAAAGTTGAATTAATTTTATTATAGAGGGAAATGTAAATTGAGAAGTAGCTTCTTGCAAAAAAATGTTAACTAAACCCAACATTTCTATACAGCCAGTCTCTATGAAAAAGTATCTAATGATCTTAAATAATTCCACATTCATTATTCAGAAACTTCAACTGTAACAAAAGTGGAGAATCCCATAATATGGTCTACATTTCCTGTCCTACCCATCTTTTGTGTTCCAACTGTAATACACCATGGCCAACTTTCATTCAATATAAAAGCGTATGATTGACTGACTGCTTCAAGGTAAGCTGCTTCTATGAATATAAAATATATTTCTAAAATTACTTCCTTTATAAACCATATATTTCTCTAAAATATACTGTTTAAATTCCAGATCTCTGAATATTTTTGGCATTGTGTAACTTGCCTGTTCTCAGCGTAGTTTCCATGAGTAGAATAAACACTAACTAAAAATAACTGACCAAAACATATGTGGAAATATGCCAGATATCTTATCTGCTAGTGCTTTCTAGAATGTCAATATCAACTACTTGCTTGAATACCTGAAAATAAATGTGATACACTCAAATATTGTAAATTGGCATGTTTCATGTTCAAGATTTACAGACAATACACTGTATTTCTGGTACCATACAAACTAGAGATAGAAGATATCCTTTTGATCATCTGGTTGATTTCAGGCAAACATAATTTTTCAGGCCCCAATAGAAGACTCTTTGCCTGGATTGTCTTTAAGCAAGAACATTTTATCCTAAAATTTAAAAATTCTAGTGTCCATCTACAATGGTTACTAGTATAGTGAACAAATTTGAACAGTCACATATTTCGTCTTCCACAATCCACACTTGTCTTCTTTCTCCAATTGACAGGGTATGTCCTATCTGCTTTTCTTCAGCTGTTCATATGTGTAACATCCTGTCTTGACTAATATATTCACTGCTTAGGCTCTCAAGGGTGGGGCATTCTTCCATGTGTTTTAAAGTTCAGAATTAATGTCTTGTTTGCAGTTAGCTAAGGCTTACCTATATATATTGTTTACTGTAGTGCTCGCTGTTCTTATAGGATTTCTTGTGTCAGTGTAGGTTCCTGCTCTCCCATGATCCCGCAGTAAGTACTGCAACACTTTCCACCACTTGCAGTAGCAGAAGCATGCAGCATTTGAGAAGTTCCTCCGTTATTCCAAACACCAATGCAGTGTCATCTCTTGGTTTCTTGGATTTGAAATATATATATATATATATACACATCAGAAATTAGGAAGTATCTGGATGATTATCATAGTAGCCATAAAGTTTATAGCGGATAAATATGTGGATTTCTAAATCATAGGAATGGTAGGGCTGAAATAGCATCCTGCAATATCTGTATAACTACAATATTTATATTGTTACTTAATCAGCATAATTCTGTTTTTAAAAGATCGTTATGAACATAAATGAGAACAAGCTTCACTTATCCAGTCCCACAACTCTAAGAATCATCTCACATGGAAGACAGTGTGAAAACAAATACTCTCATAATAAGGTAAAGATGTGTGTATTTATGCTCCCTGCAGCAGGATAAAGAGCAATATGCTTTACGTAAAAAAAAATTGATAGAAGAATGGTGCCAAAACATTGCGTGTTCTGATTCAAAAAATCTGTAAAATTCTAGTCATTGCTGAGTCAGCAGGACTGGCAAATAGATTCATTCAGAATAGATCTCTTTCCAGGAAAGAAAGATTTCAACTTCTTTACAAAACCTTTACAAAACACATTACTATCAATTTTAAGTCTCCAACTTCTGAGTGTTCAATTGACTAGACAAAAGTCAGCCATGTGCAACATGATGAACATTTATAATATATTTAATCTTTGGTAACCAAATTAAAGAGTAACAATTATAGTAATACTATTTAAAGAATAATAAAACTAGTCTCCCACTCATTTTCAGTTTATTAGTTGGGTTAAAATTTCCAGATCTTAAAGTCAACCTAAAGTTATATGTCTTCTTTATAAAGATATAAATGTCAATACTTCTATAGCAACAGACTATAAAACTGCCTAAGCAAAAATAGCAGCAACAGCTTCTCAGTATAAAATATAGAGTAGTTAATCAAGCTTATAAAGGTTACATTTAAGGAAGCAGGGTAAGCAGCATTAATGATAATTAACATTTTAGTCAACATAAATTTAACAATTAGAAGACAATAAAGGAATTTGACATATTTCTCTCCAATCCCTTTCATTAACAGCAGCATTCATTTACTGCTTTTGTGGTTTATTAAAATTGAAAATATTGCGTCATGAAATTACAAGGATAGATTTTTTAGAGCTATAGATGCTGAAAAGGGGCAATATTTACTTAAGAAAAAACGTTTCCTCTCATACATACATCTTGTTATGTATTTTCATAGCAATGAAAAGTAGCAGAAATTTCAAAGTTCTTAAACATGTCCTTTACAAAAATATGAAATCTTGGGATTACAATCATGGTAATATACCACATTGCCTTGGCACTACACAGTACTGGATGTAGTGTGATGAATAGGGGATTATTTCTTAAAATTTTTAAGTGCAGCATGTTGATAGCCAACAATAAATAAATTGTGACAAAATATGAAGAATGAGGGAGATCATCAAAATGACAGATTCTAGCCATGGTCATGATATTCTGACTCATGCTGTAAAGTTCAATCAGTCACATTGAGTTCAGTGCTCCTGGAGTAAGATGTCATTTTATAGAAGTGAAGCATCACAAAATAGCTAATCCTACAGTGGCAAATTGCCAGGCTTCAGGCTGTACCCCTGGCATTAATTATTGACAGTATCCCAGCCAGGAAATGACCTTATCACCCCAGCTGGGACTGAGAAAGGATTAGACATGTCACATTCTGAGGTCGCAATTAGTGTGGTTATTAGCAGGGTAACACCTCAGGGAGCCGAGGTGGATAATTTAGCATTACTGGAGGGAAGCGTGAGATTTCCTACTGTGGAATCACACTGTCTTGGATAGCGCTAACCAACATTTTATAATAAGGTTGTATAATGACAGTTTACACTTGAGACTAATTTTCAAAGTTCCCTAGTCCAAAGCCACTATTTCTTTATAAATCGCCTTTCAATAGCAATAACTGTGATTCTCATTTCCAGTGGCATAGCAATGTCATCTAGGCAGTAGCCCATGATAAGATGTTGCAGAAAAGCATAACTAGATATGAAATTTTAATATTACCATATATATATTATTCATTATATATTCCTGTCTGCATAAGTTTTCTATACTTTAATAAGCATTTTTCAGAGTTCAAATCTCCGTAATGTCTTTGAAGGTTAAACTCAATCATCATTCACCTGTCTCAAATTCTAAATAAACTTTTTAGTTTCTTTGAGTTTCCAAATACTTTTGTAAATGGTTTAGAAGTTGAAGAAAATGTTATTCTGGTACTTTGCCAGTTTAATGATCTTGAAGGAATTATTTAACAACCTTGAAGGGAAACTATTCTAAGGTTCAACTCTATCTTAAAATATAGCCTCAAAAAAGGGTCTCAAAATGGTAAATAAATGATAAAAAAAATAAGCTACAGTTTGGACAATAATAGTGGAGTTATGACATCCAGAGCAAGGGAAGCTACTTCTTAATTTTACACACAAGACTTGCAGTTTCTACACAGATGTCAAGAGCTAATCAAGAACTTTAAACATGAAACTACAAGACATGAAGATGAGTGGAGTTTTTTGTATTGATATCATCTTACTATCTGAATAAATATGATTAAAAAGGAACAACCTTTTATTTATATTCTCCGCACCACATACAGAAAGCAGAATATAACACATACTTTTTAAATTATGTTTTTCATTAAATCCTGCTATTGCCAAATCAAAGCACAGCTAACTACTTTGTTTTATGATTAAAGTAACTCCCTGAATTAGAAATTCTAAGTGGTTAAACTTCAAACTTCCAATATGCAAATCTAGTGAAAAAAAAAAACCAAAAGTAGTATGGTGGATATGGTGGGGGATCCTGCTCATACAATTAGGATAAGTATGCCTGGTTTGACATGGTGTTTTCCATAATGTATTTCATCTTATGTAGCTCTTCATGACAAAATTCATTGGCAATTTATGATTCAAAAATATAATATTTTTTTTCTGTCTTGGCCCTTAGTTTCTGTACTCTTTCCTCAACTGTTTTTTAAGAAAACTCCACCTTTTCTCCCACACATGCACTGAATAAAAGCTTATAATGGAATATTAATGTTACACAACAAAACAAGAATTAGATGATACTTAAGATTTGGACTCCTTCTTAAGCAACAGCATTATTTTACTCTTTAAAGTGTAGCCGTAACTGTTTATTTTCACATAACAGGTAATGATTGCATTTGATCACCAGAGAAGAAATCTGGCAAGATTGCTCACCTATGAAAAAAACAGAAGCAACACTATATCACTGGGATTTAAAAGAGAGGAAGAGAAAGATTTCATGTTCGAAAATACTACCAAATTGATCCACAGCCAGTAGTCTTGAAACAGGTACATTATTTAGAGAAAAGTTTGCATTTTGCAAGTAAATATTTTGTGAGGGTGTTTCTTTTTTGTTTTGATTTTTTTTGGTTGGTTTTGTGTTGTTTTGGTATTTTTTTTAATTTATTTTTTAAATTTCAAAGATTAATAACATGTTGCAAATTTGGAACATTAATCATGCAGTAAACAATAGTAATTAAGAAAATTATTTGAACTGCCAAAAAGTAAATTATCATGTGATTATTACCAAGTTTTTGGAAAAGAGCGGAATAGTACCTGGGTTATTTTTCTCAACAGAATGAGTGAAAAATAAAACCTAATTATTCTTATATTCATCTTTTAAAGAGCTGAAATGACAAAAGGTTTTTACCTCTCTGTTCATTTTGCAAAATTATGACAAAGGCTGGAATTTTCTCATAGCTGTGACTGAAATATATTAGCTGTTTCCTGATAATATTACTGATATTCCTGATAATATTTATGTATGGGTCATGCATGTGTACAATTTCAGCAGTAATCTACCTACCAGCCTGTATCATTTTATTTACATTATCACTGCTTAACAGGATGGATGACAAGGAAATCTAAATGTGTATTTAAATAAAGAGTTGAAGAATAATTTCATTTTTATGCCCGAAATTTGAAAAATCTGATGTCAGTATTTGGGTTGTGATCAAAGCAGTGAAATACAAAATTGCATGAGCTTCTGCACTGTGAAAAAGATGAATCCTGAGAGTACCCATATAGTAGAATGGTACTTGGAATTATATTAGTAGCAGATAACCTTAGAATACTTCATAATATTTTTTAAGAAAACAATATAATTTTAGCAGACCAGAATGTATCATAGTTATCATCTGTGTTCCTATAACCACAAATAATTCAGTCATGTAAAGTTCTACCTGCTTCAGAAGCAGTCGCTGCCGATAAGCTTGGCCTCACTTCCACGATGATTTGGTCACACAGAAGAACTTGCATGGAGAAATGTAGAGGACTTCTGATATCATTGGGAATTTTATCATTACCATCTTGAATTTTTGTATGTGTTCTGTCAGTCTGCCCGACCAAGACCCACAGTCATGAAGATGACAGTTGTCATAGTGAAATGTTGGTTGATAAGAATGTTATGGAGAGCACTGTGACCTTCTCCATCTGTGTTGATGTGTTCATTCATTAGACAGGAATTTTAAATGGTACTTGAAAATTATAAAAGTGTAATATTTACTGATAATTAAATTGTACTATAGCTATTGTCAGTATTTCTATAACTAAATAGAAAGGTTGTTGGTAGTTAGTGCTTTTTCTCCATCCTACAAATTCCCTTGCTGAAATTGAAGTAAAGCTGAATTGCAGAAGATATTTCAACATCATTGCTGCTATAGAGCAAACACCAGCTATGTTTATTGCTTCAGATATACATTTAGGTGTACATTAATTTAAATTTTATATTGTTATAACAAACATAAATGTGCTTTTCTTTTGACAAACTCAATTTGAAAAAATAAGTTGCTGTTCTCTGTCACAATTACCGTTGATAAGCTGGCAAAGAGCTCAGAAGGACACAGGTTTCCACCCTGTATCAGGTTTATTTCATCGCACACAGTCGGTCAGTCAGGCGACTACACCCTCCAAAAAATCAGAATCTTTGAATTTAAATAAACTGTATTAAACTCTCAGTTTACACCAGGGTATAATGACACAGAGTAGCTCATTTAAGAAAAATGCTTCTCATTTAGTGCTGCTGATACATGCTTTCTGCTGTTACTTTTTATTCACAATAGGGTAATAATATTATTTTTTGTTAATGGCATGTTTATTGGAAACCCATTTTTTTTCTAACCAGGATGAGAAAAGGAAAGAGATCTATTTTTATGTGTTTTCAGAAAAGGGAATCTATTGCCCACACGAGCTGTTTTCTTTGTAGTAACTGCTGACAAAATAAATGAAACCTGTGCTATAATCACTATTTTGAGTCAGGTACACCATCCAGTATGTCCTAAGCTCTAGCTACTTATCATGCCCTGGCATCCAAGCTGATATCAGGTGAGATTCTGATAACTATCTAAGTTAATACATGTCATTGTATATGGAGCATACCTGGATATTTCAAATCTTAAACGATATCACTTCTATTACATAATTATATAATGTGTTATCTAATATATATAAAATAT
>VXBJ01002090.1:66193-159990 GCA_013400055.1 Nycticryphes semicollaris | reverse complement strand
TATAGAATGTATATTATATAATTATATAATGTGTTATATTCTACTGAAGCTCACCACTCATTCTCATTTCTAACTTTGAACTTTCCAGCAACTGAAATACTCGCCAATGTTTACTCCCCTTAGAAATTACGCATCCAGCAACTCCCCTTTGGTCTCCTGGACTGAGAAGTGTCACGCTTTTAGGCATTCACTGGTCCGTCTGCTGCTTTCTCCTTCAGCCTCTGCTGACCTGACAGGTAATACAAAACTCCCCAGACAGATGGCTTACAGACACCTAACAGTATTTCTTTAGGTTTCTCCAGCATGATCCTCTTTACTCTCTGTCTCTGCTGAAGAAAAACATGCAGCATCGTGACTTTCCTTTCCAGACTTTTTCTGGCTCTTGAAAATTGTTAAATCTGAGTCTCCAAAACATGGCTTCTGGAAAGATGATGCCCTGTTTGAGCAGTATAGTCTGTTCATACCAGCTTGCAGCCTAGCACGCAGGAAGGACTACCTGGCTGGCCCTTCACGAGAAGCACTGTGCTCAACAACTACTTAACCATTCCTAAGAGATTAAAGATGTGCTTTAATTCTCTAGATTCAAAGAATTACTCTATTTTGGCATATAGCTTAGGCTTCAAACACCTATTACAATGCATACAACTGAAAAACAGCAGGTGTTTCACTGCACAGCCAAAGTTTTAGCTGATAAACAAATGTGGTTTCCCAGAACCATGGGGAAATGCTCTTCACCTCAATTCACAGTCAGTGTACATATACAAATATATACACACACATATATATACAAATAAATGAAATAAGTGTGAAAAATTTACATTTAGATCACACAGAATAAAGATAACTGTGGTACCTTTTGAATAGCTGAGAATTGATTAACACTGCATAAACATATGCATATAGTAATACATAGTGCCTAAACCAACAAGAATCTTAGCACCATTCAGCCACTGCTCCCATTATCCACTACTGTGGTTTTTTAATACTCTTCCCCTAAGTTATATACATCTCCTATATTAATATAATTGCAATGATCACTGCATTTCCAAATTTAAATTATCGCTGTACATTGACAGCCCAGTGTAGATCATTCAGTATTGACATCAAACTTGTGATAGAACTGTTTCAGTTACGCGATCTTTCAATATATTTCATGGTACATACCAGTAAATAATTTATAGAAACACTTAATTTGTCTAATGGAAATTATTTACTTTTGAATGTGGATCCACACTGCTGCCTCTTACTTAGCAAGACAAAAAAATCAGGATTTTTTCTTTTATAACATTGTAATTTGTAAAATCAACTACAAGCAAAGAATAAATTATTTATTAATAAGAAAATAATTTCTATACTCTGTTTAGATTATTATATATTAAAAGGTGTTTTTTTAGAAAATAAAAAAGGGACAATTTTGCAGAAAAGAGAAGCTGATAATAATAAATTTTTCTGATAGTCTAGATGGAGTGAATATGTCAAGATAAAACTATGGCCCCAGTACAACATTGACTTCAGTATCACTGAGCTTTAACCTAAAGAATAAATAAAAATTTTACTCCTGAGGCTGGAATATTGTCTCCTTAAAAGGAAAATTAATGGGTTTTTTTATTTCTTTTTTGATGATATACAACATATAATACAGTCCAAAGTAATCATGCCTCAAACATTTGCATGGTAGCGAGACCACTAAAGGAGGGTCTGCAAAGACTCAAATTTCTGAAGTAAAGATTGGTGACGGCAGTAGGGTTTGAATTTCAGTTGGGAGACGTTGACCTGCAACAGAATTATATAGTAACACTTACAGATAATATAAATGGAGGACTCCCTCCAAAAAAGAGTATAATATGGCCAAGAAATAGAGCGGAAATGTTAAAAGCTGAATAAGAAATAGAGACTGAAATAAACTTTCCTTCCATGTGTTTTCTCAGTCAGGGGAAAATAGAAGGCTCCTTTGTTTCCTTACAACATCATTAATAGAGTTCTCCTCTTCACACAAATAGGAAAATATCTTTATCAATTCCCTGCAGCAGAATATGACTAATTCCAGCATTAGATAACAGGAGTTATCACACCCTCCACAGAAGCCAGCAGAGGGTTTCTGATGGTGTATTAGTATATCCTAACACAGGTAAGATTGCTTAGTCAACTCCCCTTCCTCATCATTGGAGCACAGACTTGAAGAATTCAAATCTTTTATTTACATTGTGTGTGCAGACCTAGTTCTCAAATATGTAAAGCTCTTTGGATGTGATTTTCTCCTCCTGCCAATGACCTATGAACTTTTACTTTATTTTCTGAGCAGCAGGAAATGACTAGCAAGGCACTATGAATTTTAGAAGGCAAACTGACTTTTTTTTTGTTAATAGATTGCAAAGTCTCAACTAAATGCCTTTGTTGATATGAAATAAATTTAGAAGGCATACATATAGCTCTGTTAGGTCAGCACTTTCTGAAACTGAAATTTTATGTTTGAAAATGTTTGCAGGGAATGCTTGAGGTCAAGGTAATTCTGAGCTTGAGTATAACATAAAGAGATTTTTAGGGGATTTGATTTTTTTGTACAGCCACTTCATAATTTCTGAACGTATCAGAGACAGGACAAGGGGCTAATGGCCACAAGCTGGAACATAGAAAGTTTCATTCAAATATGAGGAAAAACTTCTTTATGGTGAGGGTGACAGAGCACTAGAACAGGCTGCCCAGGGAGGTTGTGGAGTCACCTTCTCTGGAGACCTTCAAGACCTGCCTGGTTGCAGTCCTGAGTGATGTGCTCTGGGCAATCCTGCTTTAGCTGGGGGAATTGGACCAGATGTTCTCTAGAGGTACCTTCCAACTCTGACAATTCCATGACTCCTTGTTACCATGTAGATAAAGTATACCAGAGGATGTGAGAATATTGCAGAGGAGAAGATTCAGGGATGTAGGAAGTCCATTTTTATTGCCCTCAACCTATCAGTAAAGGTTTCCAGATGAGAAACACTAATTGACTGCCTGAGCAGTTCTAGTCTGCCTCAAGATAAAATTGAATGGACTATCTTAAATCACAAAAAATAGAGGACATAGAGATGTTAATGTGGTCACTCAAAGCAGACAGTTGTTTCCAACTGAGTTACTAGGTGCCTCCTCAAAGGAGCTCTACCTCATTGCGCTCTTTTTCAAAAAAAAAAAAAAAAGCTTGCTTGAATCTCTGCAATATTTGTACTGGAAAAAAGAGCTGTTAAATAGACTGGGAAACAAGGCTTAAATGTATTAGGATATCCTATCAATAGTTTCTCATTATTCCAGCGAATTCTGAGATTCATCTGAACTACACTGCCTTGCTGAGTAGAGATATATTTGCTGAACCTTAAGTTTAGATGCTTGTCACTCTGTTCAATAATTAATGTCAGTTACCCATTTCAAGTTTCATGTAGAAAAAGAGGAAAAGAAGGAAATAAAAGAAACCTAAATTTGTCACTATCTCAACCTTCTTTGTATTTATCTCCACCTTCTCATAGGCAAAAAAAAAAAAGGTGATATATATATTCATATGAGCATGGTAAGAACCAGTAGGCAATCTGAACAGAGAAAAAGGAAAAAAAACCTTCAATATTAGGTAAACACAGAAAAATATATTAAAAAATAAGTGTAAGAAAATCCTACAACAAAATCATCATTGAAAGAGATTTATTTGGAAGTTTGCTATTCTATATTGTAACTAACTCGATATATTTAAGTTCCTTGGTGTAGAGAAAATCAGGAAAACAATTAGTAACTGTGAACCAAGATCTAAATATTAGACAATCTGAAAATGGTACAGAGCTACAGTTCCCAACTTATCCTGAAGACCTAATAATTACATAAATAATTATGGTTTCTCCTTCAATTAATTTCCAGTGTTCATTCTATTTGCTTAAATTAGCTTACTGGATAAAGAAGCTAGATAAATGAGGAGTGGGGTAAGGTATGCAGCTTCCAAGAAAAGGTATGTACAGTTCCAGGTTAGAAGAGATTCTTATCTTTCTGGGGATGTCAGACATTAATCCTGTTGTACATGTGCATGAAATAGATAAGTAATTTCTCAAAACGGAGGAGCAAGTATTACTTTTAAACTATTACCTTTTTATAAAGGCATTTACATGGCAATTCACCCTTATTTTTAAATGTAGCCAGCTACCCATGAAATACTTGTGTATCTCAGTTCATCCTACTGAAATTGTGTTTCAGAAAGAATAATTTGAATACTTACTGAGGTGGAAGGAAGAGAGAACGTGCACACATCTGGTAAGTTCCCTAAATCCCTTAGCTTCTATTTATGCACATGCATTTGAACATGTACCACTTCCTTCCTTCTCTTCTCCTTCACAACAGTATCTATTTGAATATTTTTGTGGGGCTTTATGCATGGAAACTTTTAAAACATTAGATGGGATGACATAACATCCTTTCAGCCTTCATTGCTTTTAACAAAGATTTTGTGTTCTGTTATCTGAAAAGCAGGTTATTTTCTGCTTTACAGGTTGCTTTTTTTTTTTTTTTTCTAATGGAAAAGAAATATGTATTCTGATACAATTATTGTATAAAATCTGAAATCTTAGAGTTAGCTTTCAGGCTAGATGGAGGAAGCCTTGGGGGGAAAAAAAAATCGTTCAGAGGTTCATTGATTTCCAGCACCTTTGCCCTCAGCTCTAATACTTGACTACTTACATTCTTAAAGTACTTTAGGGATTTGTATAAAACCCTCAACAGATTTCACACAGCCAAAGACCAAAAAAAAAACTCATACGTGCCATATTCCCTAGGTATTTCTACTTAAACACTTCATTGAAAGAACATTGAAAGAACCTTAAAAAAGCCCCTCAAGATCTTCCATTCACATTACAACTCAAACTCTGCTCATTATCCCTACAAAATGTGACCAAATATTTCCTTTGTTTTTTGTTTTTCTTTTAATCATGCCTTAGGGAACTAATAACGTCTTAGAATGAAATAAGCTCACTTTCATTTGCTGCTGCTACAAATAAAGGAAGGAGAAGAGCAAGCTAAACAAAAGAATAGGAGGAGAAAAAAAAACACCTTTTGAAAAGATAAAGAAAACAAAAGATTAGGTTGAATGAAAACAGCAATAGTTCTCTACTGCAGGCTTTTGAGGGTTTATTTGTTTGGGTTTTTTTTTTTAATTTTTAGCATTTGAAGCCAATTGAGAATTTCCTTTCAACCTCTCAATTACTGTTTGAGAAAAATAATTGAACATGACATCAATGAGAGAATTAACTTATTTGTACTTGGGGTAATTTTAAACCTGGAACTGCTGCATAATATTCTGGCTTGTAGTTTTCAGAAAGTGCTTATGTCCGCATTTTCCTGTCAGGCATACGGTGTTCTGTAAGGGGACAAAGGGAAAGGAGAGGAGGACGTGGTACATCCTTTCTGGATCTCAATAGGACAACTCTGACAACAAATGGAGTAAATATAGAATAAAAAGAGAAATGCAGATAAAAATATGTCCCTGCAAGTGCTGGGAACCCAGCTTTTGCGCAGCATGGGATGGAGTCTGGATGGATTTTCCCATAGCATGCTGCACAGATCCATTCCATGCAGAGCTTCAACTTCCCTTCCACAACTTGGTGCTTTTTCTCTTGTGTAAAATACCAAAACCATATATCTTCTCCTAACAAGCTGGAATGTTATCTGTCATAACATTCAGCAGTATGCAGTGCAAGCTGAAATGAGGCACTCCAGCACATTCCCTTACAGTAGCTGCTCATGCCAACGTATTAGTTTTTCAGGCCCAATAAAGCAGAAATGGCTTGCCCAGGGTCGCTAACTCATTGAATACATCTTGTCCAAGGATCTTACATAAGGATTGAAACACTGCTGATTTTAAAAGCTGTTGCAAACCCAGAGGTTAAGCTAACCTATGTTTTCTGTACAACTTCTGTACATTAATTTGAAGTATACAATTGTCTGATCAGCAATATCAGGTAGGAAAAAATAAGACAGCTAAATTATAATTTGATTGTGAAAATGCAATGCCCCTTTAAAGGAAAAGGAAGCCTTCAAAATAAAACAAGATCAGAATATTTAGTAGGTATTTAAATAAAAAAGACAGTACAGAAGAACTCAAATGCTGTGGTAAAGTACATGACAATCCAGAGCATCTATTCCTAAAGAATTAGTATTCAAACACTATTAGCTAATCACAGCTTCAGCAATGGCTGAAACACTTCAGACAAATTTCCATCAGCAAGACAACAGCTTGAAATCATGCTGCACGTTTTAGGAGATTAGAACTCTGTCTACATTCATTCTTTTTTTTTTTTTTCTTCCCTATACATTTATTGAATTTGGGTGTGTATAAAGATAAAAATATGTGCATATTTATTATGCATTATACATACATGCTTTAAGTTGTCATTTTTGTATTCCCTAAATATTCTGCAATGATATAACCAAAACTGAATTTAAAGAAAAAAAACACCAACCCCCCCAAAACTCTTTCAAAATTTTTGTAATAAACTTATTCTTTCTGTGCATTGCACCGTTTCACAGCAACTTAACATCTGCTTTGCTGAAAAGGCATTCAGAAATACTTCTGAAGGTATGTGGAAAAATCAGAGCTATTGCTTTGGAACTTGAATGTCCCACTAAATTTATATGTTTTTTTTCTATTTGAGAAAAAGCTTTAGAATATATGTGGTATAATTTTCAATTTTAATTACACAAAACATCCCAGCATAATCAGAACCACCTATATTAAAATGCAAACCAAAGCAATCCAATTAAAAAAAATTACTCATATTCTACTTTGTTTTGGAGTTTTGCCAAAACACTCTCTGATTAATAATGTTCAAACATTATTTTTTTCAGTATACGTTCCATAAATCACAAATATATTGAGACACTTTTCAGAAAATATTTATGAGCATTTATGAGGTTGTTAAAATTATACATTTATTCCTGACAGTTCATGAATTAAAAGTTCATAAAAGTTTCATTAAAGGGGTTCATGACCACTCCAGATACTTAAAATGTCTCATTCTATTTTCATATTCTTGTCTGAAATATGTATGAATAGATCACGTAGGGATGTAGTGCCAGGTTAGCAGACATAAAAAGAAAGATTATTAGTTAAGGTGGTCATGTGACTAATAGCACCTTACAGACTTAAACCTAATTATCCTTTACTTCAACATAGAACTGATGTAGATCCATATTTTGGTTCTGACCTTCAGTGAGTACTGGTGACATTTCTTAAAATGCTTAAATGGTTTATATATACACTGTGACTTGGTTGCTATTGCCTTGTAACCACTTAAAATATATAACCATATCATCTGTTGATGCCAAATAGTAAAGTCTGCTTTAAGACTGCACACCGTGTTGCAGCCTGCACATAGTTAATAGATCATACAGAGGTTCAGAAAAAAAGTAATGCTCAAAATAAAATTTATTAGTTTATTTACTAACTTTACTCATCTGGGAATTATCAAGATGTTTGTAATCTGTTCCACTTGGTAAAGGGCATAAATTAGTCCTTCAGACTTCAGATCTATGTTTAAAGCATCACACACTTACTCTAAATAAAAGGTTAAAGAGTTAGAAAAGACGGAGTGCTGGATTTTAGGAGACTTAGATTTACTACCAGCACCTTTTGGTAATTCCATTTCCAAATTTAAGTCAACTATTCTTTGGTGGCACAAAATCCTCTACCTGATAGCTACCAGAAATGGGTTTGCATAATTTATTCTACTTTCTTGCTAAACAGAGATAAAATATTCTAAAATGTCCTTACCTGCACGCTGATATCACTAGAAAAATATCAAGAGGTGAGATGCTTCTTCTGTCCTTTGTTACCTCTGCCCTTGTTTTCTTGTTTTGAGGAATGTTCATTCCCAACCAGCACTCTGCAGGCTGATTCTCCCAACTGTGGCTGACTGTTTAGAGAACGGTTTTGCTCTGGTTATACAATATAAGATATAAAGTCCCTCTCTGAGCTTAAATGCCTTATAAAAGCCATTTTCTGAAGAGTATGCATTGAAGATATTTTTAGTAAAATGGGTGCACAAAGGCACTAAACAAATAAACAAGTCGTGTTCATAAATTAGTTTCATAATGTGTTAATCAAAGACAGGAAACAGTCCCATAATCTTCATACAGTCTTCCAGCAAGTTAACAGTTTCCTCAGCAATGACCGGTATGATATTTTAGGAGGTTAGCTTTTCTCATTTTTGTGTATTTCCTTATTCTTCTACCTGCAACTAAAGTGAGCCCTTTGAGAACTGGCAACCATTTTAATACAGAACATAAATATGTTCTTTCAACATAACTAATTTCTCTATGCTTCCATATGGGTAATGAGTGAATAGTTTGGCCAATAAAGCCCATATGAAGAATGTACCAATGAGTCATAGACATATTTGAAAACAATTGGAAAGTTTGCTTACTTTAAAAAGTCGGAATCAAAATTTGGATATTTTTGAATAGGAACTGCAGTCTAGTGTTCAGTCACATGGGAAATTTATTTCAGGTAAGAGCAATGTAAAACTAATTGTAACAGTAAAACAAGGATTAAAATATATTTTTAATTATTTTTAAAAGTATTTATTTTAGTTCATGCAGTAACTTTTCTCCTATACTTTGTTTTAGGGTTATATATATCCATAGAGCACTTCTGATAGTATTCAACTATTGACAATTTTAAACTTACAGAACTCCAATAATTTAAACATGAGCATCTAAACAGGGAGATACTAATGAAAAACTAATAGTTGCATTATTAAATGAAATTAATATATACTAGTGTTCATCATCCTAATACAATACATGTAACACCCTTTTCTAGTAGCCTCCATGCAAACTTTATGGTATCCTGTGTTATCTGAGTTTATTTATTATATTTACATTCTACAAGAGGTATGTATGGTTCCTAGGAATAAAGAAAACCTTCCTCCATTCCAGAATAATAACCTAGCCAAGTTTCCTTAGCAAGCATGTCATATTTTCTGAGAGTTAGGAAAGTTAAGTGTCAGTGAGGAAAGAAGGGGTTCAGTGAATCTCAAACTCACTTTGTTATAGTCAGAGTATTCAGATGAAACAGCTGTAGCTCTGCAGTTAGAGCTTACCTTTTGCTTTTACTTTTAAGGCAGTGACAGAAGGGACAGGACTCCCGAGCAGAGCTTGGGATCTTGCCCGGAATGCTCTGGAATAGTTCGGCATCAGACAGCCTGAAAAGTGAAACTCTGAAAATGCTGAAGTAGGAGCCTTCAGGCATAGTAGCAGATAAAGTTGGAGGTCAGGGGGATTATTGAGAATAAGGTTTGAGGCAGCAGTGGGAGATCCCCCCTCAATATCTATGGCAGCCTCTACAGTACAGCACTGCCTAGTGATGCTATGCAAAGTTATAATTAAGCTCTAATGATTTGCAGCTCAGCACTTTCAAAGAAAATCTATTAATAGGATATGAATAAAAAGATAAGTGAATGTAGCACTAATTATTACTTCCCCTCCTCCTGCCGTGGCTCTTTTGGTTCCAGCATGTGGTCCATTGCATTGCTGCATAATGGGCAGCCTGGTATTGACACCTGCAGTCAATGTAAAATACCCTCCCCTCCCTGCTTTCTCTATGTGGCTGTGGCCTGTGCAAATTATTGACTTCGTTAGTTTTTATATACAGTGCTATATGTACATACATATAGACACAGATACTGTACATACATACAGTACTGCTGGAGTGGGTAGCCTGTTGTTAAAATTTCTCAAGACCTAGATATATCAGATTCTGAAACAAGCAGTTTTACTTGCTTACTATTCTTTAAAAAATATTCTGTAAAAAAGAAGATATAAAAATGAGAACACTAGCAGATATTCATAACAACCAAAATAAACAGGATGTTTCAAGCAATCTATAATTGGATTTAGAAAGGTGAGCAAAACCATGGTTAACTGTAATAAAGGTGTTAAGACAAGGTAGAGGAGTCTCATGTGTTAAAATGCTGTTTTCCTAAAATGGCTTCTTTAAAACTCTGGCTTCTTTAAAAAGATTCTTCTCCTGATAGCCTCCATTAATTAGTTTCTGTTACTGATTTCATTTTCTGAACGAGTCTGGGAAACTGCTTTTGTTTGTTTTATTCATTATATTGACAATAATCCTTGCATGCACCTTATCTTCCCAGGGCAGAGTGTCTTCATGTGCATCTGTTCATAATTAATATTTCAGGGCAGATGTCTGCTTTCAAATTGCCTCGCTTATGTCTACAGAGTGTATTAATTTGTATGGCACTAGTACATACTCTTTTAAAGGGATAATATCATATTAGATAAGGTAAACCGAGATAATATAAATTCAGGCCCTTCAGTCTTCATGAAATCTGAACTCTAAAAATAATTTCAAATGTTAAATGTATTACACAGAAGAGACTAAAGTTAACGTATGGATACAATGCTAATCAATATAGCAATAAAGAATATGTAGCTTAGAACAAAATAATGTGTTTGGAACAGAAAAATATTTTTGCATTTCAGAGCAATATACTTTCTGAAGACTGAATCTATTTGTACCTTTGGTCACAGCTGAAATCCTTCTAAGACTCATTTCAGGAGCTATGAATGTGTTCTGAAGATTGAAGATTTTATGGCTATTGGTGTAACACGACTGGGTGGAATAATTCCTGATTATGTGAGAAAAAAACAGCATCTTTTTAAATAACTGGTCTAGAAATGTGATGAGCCTACTTGCAGCTCCAGTTTCTTGGTGCAATAAAAGTATCATGATAACAGCTGGTGCTGTTCCAGCACTTGTGCTTTTGGTTTCATATTCACTCAATAAATAAGAAGAGAAGTAAAAATGAGATAAAGACCATTCCAATTACAATACGATGACTAGAGGGAGAAATTATTCATCAATATTTCGGACAGTCAGAGGTGAAATTCTATTGCTTCATTGTATCCCACTTTAAGACTATTTTCAAGAAAGATTTTTTCTCATACAAATGCTCCTATATGAAGAATTTTGACAGCAGAGACATGATTTTCTGAGTAATTAAATTGTGTAAATAGAATATTATTGTAAGTTTGGGATTTTTGTTTATTTATTTCTTTTGGGAGTGAGTTTGTTGTTTTGGTTTTTTTCTTTCCCTCCCCATTCATTCAGATTAACGCTATTGATGTTTGCTCGCTGAAGAGCACCAGGACTTACTACAAAGGTTGTGCCAGAATGAAGCTGGGGTCAACTGCAAGTATTAAATTTGCTTTGTCTTTTTATGAAGCTGTTCTTACTGGCTACTTCTGTTCATTTTGTATACAGATTACCAGGTGCAATTGGTCAAAGAAAAAAAATAAAATGAGAATTTTCTGAGGTGTCCACAGGAAAGGAGGGCAAATCATGAATTCATTTTAATTTAGCCAGAAATTAAAAATTGTTCAGTACATTGCATTATTGGGTATACACTATGGATTGCATTACGTACAAACAGGTACATGTTGAGCCAAATTAGATCATAAGAATGAGCCTACAAGAGTTCTGAAATATCCTGCCGTTACTTAACACAGTAGCGAGAAAGACAAAACTGACAAATCTGGATTATGGTTATTTTAGTGGTTTACTTTCTGCTGAATCATTAAATGTCCTTTCAAATAATCTCTTGCACTGCATGCCTTCACTTTATAACTCTTGAAGGTCTTTGCCTCGAATGAACTAGATTTCAAACTCTACCTTGCTTAGTCTTTACTTATCAGACTAGGCCAGGTGCAGAAAGTCACTCATATGAGAACTGAATCTGCTTTCTTTATGTTCATAGTCCATCTGGATTCACTTTTGCAGATGACACTACCAAGCCTTACATGTATGAATTACCACAGCAACAAATAATATCAGAGGAATAAAAGTTAATCTCAACTTCTTGTCCTCCTGTAGGTCTTCACGGTATCATCAACTTCTAGTTCTGTTCTCATTTTTATGGCATGGTTTCTATTTTGAAAATTTTCCTTCTTACCTCAACAATAGTTATCTTAACAAAAATTGGATATTTTATATTCATAATGAAGACTTATAAAAAGCCTATATATAATTCAGTCAAATGATCTTCATATTGGACAGTGATGCAGACCTTTCGAAGCTACAGCTGATGTGATCTGGTAAATGCTTGTAATGAAGTGCAGCACAGGGGAATGGCCAGATCACTTCGTGAAATAATTCAGCTTATGGAATTCTGGCCAAGAAATTCTGTGTCCAGGCCAGTAAACTCTGCATATCAGAATTTCATTGCATTTCCCTGCATTTTCAGTTCTGAAAATAACTATCTTGGAGCCAGTTGCTCTGCTGATACAAACACGCCCTAAATTATCTTGTAATAAATCAAATGACAAATTAACTTGAGAGAACTCAATTTTTTTCTCAGATAATTTGCAGAGAGACTATACTTCTTGAAAAAGCTAACTGTCATAAGACATATGGCCAGATTGTGTTATAAAGGTCCAGAGTCAAATTATATTATGCTAAATATGCTTCACTTTTCTAAACATCCGATTGATTTCTGTATGAACAAAGGGACATAAATATGGCCTAAGATTTATAAATTTAAAGATGGCATCATTCAATAATCTTTCCCATGTAATTTTACAGCATCAAATGTATTTTTGAACACAAAATTCTTAGGTGTACAGTAACTATTTCTAAGAGGAATGACAGCTAATTCCACAGAAAACATTGAAATACAGAATTGGTAATAGCAAGAGGAAGTATTTTTTATACAAGTGTTGGTGAAGCAGTGAAAAAAATATAATAATTGCCACAGTTTTTCTCACAATACAGTATTTAAATAAACACACTATATTTGGAACTGAGAGATTTAGAGATTAACTACATAGTGTCAACGGGGTAGACACAGTGCAGAAAGAAAAGTGAGATAGAAAGGCAACAGATGGATACCACTAAAAACATTTCATATGGAAAATACTGTAGGTCGGATATTTTTTTATTCAAATAATCAACAAAAATACCTAATTTTCAAACTAGTTAAAAAATCTATCACTGTTTTGGAAGATTTCTATAAATTTCTATAGATTATGTCCTTTTCCAAGATAAAGGAATTTAATTTTAAGAAGCTATTTAGAAAGTTGGTCAGAAGAAACATATGAAGCAATATTTGGGAATAAGAGTGGAAAAGAATCCATGTGTAAGATTTCAGTAGATTTTAACTATTCAGAGAACTCTGTGACATTAAATAGATAATGAAGTCTGAATAAATTGTTGAAAAATAAAATCTTGCTTATCTAGTTGATCTGATTTTATGTGATTTCTACTTCCTTTAATATTAATAATATCCAAAAATATAATATCTATTTCAGTAAAAGATGACTTGACCTTACTGGATGTCTATTCTAGCTTCGAAAAGTTTTATTGTCTTTTCTGTAAGTAGAAAATTTCAGAAATACTGTTATTTTCATTTGGAAGCACTGGAAATATTTTTTATTTTTCCCATTTTATCAAAATTCTTTTTAAAATAGCCATCATTATATCATTTACTGAAACACCCTTTTGGTGAAAAGTGGGTTAATAAACACCAGTATTGTCAACACTACTTTTAAGAATTAATAAAAACCTTTCTTATCCATAATGTAAGAATTTCTCATTAACTTTCTTTTCTAAATTCTTCTTCCTTATTTTAATTTAAATTTGTTACTAATTGCAACAAGACACTAGGCTGTGCTTCTTTGAAGTTCCTAGGAGTCTGGGGATGTTACTGCCTTCCCGTTCTGCCTTCTGTTCTCTTCATGGCAGATAAGTACATATGCGCTTAAAGGGTGGAGAGATACCCAGGATGGGTGTCTTTTGATGATCAGATTGTCCAATGTATTATGGCACAGGTTATGGACGAGCTCTTTGGTCAGCTTGTGAAAGCAGCACAACCTCACTGAACTCAGACTTTTTATTCCTGCTTCTCTGTGGAACAGATATTTAGGGCATAAACCCTGGCTCATATAACTCTGCAGTTTGCACTCTTTTCATATCTGTTTCTGGGGCTGAATTTTATTGTACAGATACACCTTGAAAACTTTACATTGGAGCTGAGAACTGAGCTATTAGGGCCCAGCTTCAATTTTTTTTGGATGCTATTCTTTAGCCTTTCTTTTTTTTATTTACATATTTAAAACACAACAAAAATAGCACTTTAGCTCTTTCTTAATTTTTCTTTTGAAGATTTTTTTTTTCCTGTAGGAGCAATCCATTGATTTCAACATATTATTAACAGGGCTGAGTAAATTTCAAACAGTAGTGTTTAGGCAAGTGGCATCAATCACCTCTTGTTTACAGAATTTTCAGACGCAAAGTCTATACTTTCTGGTGTGTATTTAAGAAAGATACAACAATGGTTTGCTGAGCCTTTAGTCTAATTTTTAGGTTACTATTTAAGCTGCTCTGGGCAAAGTCTGATCATCAACAGTGAAGAAATAATAGCTTTATAAAAACTTTGCAGATACCTAAAACAGCAGAGTGTAAATTTAGGAGAAATGAAGCATTACGTATAAGAGAATATTACTAATCCAAAATCAATCTAGAATTTTTTCTTAGCTAAATTTCTTCTTCATGCTACAGTACCCCCTTTCTTTGTAGGCACACAGCTAATACTGAGAAACGAAAGGAAACTCATTACAAAAGACTAATCATAAAATATCATTCCTTAAAATCTCACACAAGTATGTCTTTTAACAACAGAAATTTGACCTTGTATTTTCAAATTCACAAAATGTCTTCCACTTAGGTTTTCTTCCATTAAAACCCTATCTACTAATACATGATTCCTGTAAGAAGTGTCTACGTTACAACAAGCATCTTCCCTTCTCTCTCCATGGTCTTCTTTTCCTGTTTATCTCAAGACCTTTAGTACATTGGGTGGGATTTCTGACATTTCACCACCAGTAGGAGGAATAGTCTGCTTTGGGGATTTCCTTGGGGGTGGGGGATTCATGATATATTGACTGGAAGAGAAATAAATTGTATAATATGCTGTAAAATACTACCAATATTATGGCTTGCTTCATTTTGCCATTGTCTGTTCAGAACATCAGATTTTTTTAGACCCTGTCTTGCCTGAAATCATAATAAAGAAGAAATGGAAATAAAAGAAAATAATTTAGAAGTTCATCAAATGTTAATAATATTAATATTTTTGATATTGAAAGAAATTTTAAAGTAATGGTCATTATTTATAATACTGTCATGTGATTGCAAGGTGAAAGTCCCATTTATAAGTGGGATTTGGCAAAACAAGAGAATGGTTCAAAAAATGAGCGACTGAAATGATAGTTTTACAGTTACACTTGGGCATGATCTTTAATCCCATGATACATGTGTGTAACTTGAACTGCTTTAATTTGGGAGATGAATTACCCAGAATAACAGCAGTAATACTACTGATTAGCAATCTGCACAAGTTACAGACAAGCGGATGGCATAATCTGTGTTGTAGGTTATCCTGTGGTAACTACTTGAGTCAATTTGACTGTTGAAATAACTTCAGTCTTGCAAACAAGGCAGAAAATAACACTTGAATGCCTTGAAGCAAACAAGCAAACAAACACCAGACTTGATGACCTAGGACTGAAAGGGATCAAACCCAATGTTTAATGTTCTTATCAAGTCTTAATATGAACGCCTTTTCTGGTAGGTAGGAAATTTTCAGATCAAGGTTTTAAAAATTCTTTCTTCTTGTTCATTTATGCATATATAAATGTCTCCAGTGACATTTTGGTAGCTAATCGTAGTTAGTCACTTGTCAACACCAAAGTCACACTCAAAGATCATGAGGCATGAAAAAATGCTTACCTGAAATGATCTACAACTTGCTGAATATCTTCTTCCAGTTTATTGTGATAAAAAAGATGTCTTACTAGTTAACCTATCATGTGTAAAATGCAGTCATGAAATACACTCCTGTGTAGGCTAATATCATCACAATGGTATCTTCTCTGGTTTGGTTTTAGCAGGAATGAAGCATTGCAGAAAGGATAAAATTACTAATCTCAAGCCACTCTAGAATTTGGAGTGAAGAATGTGAAATCAGCACGGAAATATAGTGTATAATGTTGACATGACCAGCAGTGCTGCACTGCTTGCACACAGAAGAGGTGAGGGAGCTAGGTTAGCATTATATTGAAAACTGGAAACTCACACACTTCAATTAATAACAGAGCATTTCTCCATCCTGTAAGGATCGAAAAAGAAAGATGTTACTGAACTGTCAGGAATTCAATGCAAGGCTTGTACTTCTGTGCTGCTTCCTATTCCCCAAGAGAGAATCTTTTTGAATACGCCCTTCCCAATTTTGCAATGTATTTGTGTCGTTACAGTGAAATTTCAGAAAATGGCAACAGTTCATTTGGTCTCATCAATCAAACCTGGTCAGCAGGTCAAGGGAGGCGATTTCCCCACTCTATGCTGGTTTTGTGAGACCTCATCTGGAGTATCGCATCCAGCTCTGGGGATGTCACTACAAGACAGACATGGACTTTGTCGAGCAGGTCCAGAATTGGACCAGAAAAATGATCAGAGCAACTTGATTTAGTTGAAGTTGTCCCTGCCCATGGCAGGGGGAGTGGACTAGATGCTCTTTAAGTGTTGTTTCCCAACCAAACCATTCTAATTATGGTTAGATTATTATCAGAGGATTATAAAGTTAATATATAATTTTATATATTCATATATATTAATATAAAAATAATAAAACTGGATAATAATCCTCAGTTTTGTGTGAGAGACTAATTCTGCTGAACACATCTCCATTTCACTTTATTCCCCATGCTCTTTTATAAAAACAGTTCCCCAAGAGGAAATGTGAGTGCTCCGTATGAAGACAGTTCTTTTCATAGCTCTCTCTACCTAGTTTCACTTGTATTTACTTCTCTTCTGTATACTGCAAAATGATAGGGAGCTTTAGTTTTACATCTTTCAAGCAGGACTTTCTCAGGCTCATCGCCTCTCCATCTGACAACTAGGTGGACTTGGCAATGCAGGTTCAACCCTGACAGCTGCTTTTTGTGACAAGGGGAATATATTGTCATGCAGATCATCACTCTGCAGGACAGAATATCTTCCAGCAGAAAGCAAGGCATTAGAATAAATGCCATGTTCCCAGGTCTAATTTTGGTATCATTAAAAGGCATGTCCAGAGCACGCAATGCAGCCTAAGAGGTGAAAATGTCCTCTGAGGCTTCAGTGAAACTGTAGCCATACTGAATCACTGGCATTTGTCAGCTGAATGTGTTTTGAAGAAAAGTGAACACATTTGATGGGGAAGTTTATTTTTTTATATCCAGTGACACCCACACATGCAAAATGTTGAAAAATAACTGCAAGGATAAATTTGGAGGAAAAACTGAGTGCAGAAAAAAATTTAACTCTGAATCTAAAATTAGGAAATGTCAGAAATAATTCTCAGATTTTAAGTGTGCTTTAAAGGGACTTTGATTCTTATTTGAATGTTAAGGCATGAAAACAAGAAAGAAGAGTATTTCCCAGAGCCACTACCTAATAGAGAAGGGTAGGAAGCAATAGATAAAGAAGCAATTTTCACTGGAGTCATTTCCTGCAGACTAGTGAAGCAACTCAAAACAAACTGCTTTCTCTCCACCAAACTATTATTGGCTTGTGCAAGGCAGGAAGCTGTTATCTTCCTTGGCATGTTCTTCCCCACATCTCATGTGACTTCATTGCTGTTGACACTAAAACAAGCAACAGTGAAAGCCTCCCATCATCACGTACTTAGTGAAGAAGGACTGGAATTTTGGCCGCCTCCTCTTCAAATGTTGTGTATTGATAGTGTTGCATTCTGACATTTCCCTGAAGTTTATAAACATGAATCTGCAGACTTTATGGAACTGCTAAATATGGTGCAGCATTGCCACCTGGATGGCAGTGAGTGATCTCAAGCCAACAACACATCACCGTTCTCTAAAAAAGAGAAAGAGAAGATGTGGTACTTCTGTGTCTATATGGGAGGCCAGTGATGATTTTCATAGTCCCACAACAAGTATTTTGCTTGTATATTTAAACATAAATAAATAAGGTGTATATAAACTGCCCTTTACACATAATATGTGTTATTTTTCTATAATGTACTCAGAGTTTCAGCATGTGTATGGAAGGAAAACGGACTGTGACTGTCAGTGCTAACATCCAGCATGAACATCCGCATCTTATTGCTGCCGGCAGTAAAAAGCTGCCAGCCCAAATAGCTGTAATAGCCAACTCCAGAACACAAAAAGGCCTCTTGCCTAGTAGATACATAGAAATTTCTTCTAACCTCTGGGCTTCACCACAAAACAGTAGGAAGCCAACTTGAACAAGCGATGCCCTGCTGCTGGCCCAGATATCCCCAAGTCCTATGTCCTGAAATTGCTCCAACTTGGCAAAATAATGTATCTGCACTCACCCTCTTCCGTCTGTCCACCTAGAAACTAGGCCATCCCTCTGTTCTTTTACTGTTGGAGGTCTGGAAAATTACTGGTCATCCTAACAGCATTGTTGAAGTAGAGGAACAAAACTAAAACATCAACCATTTACAGAGTACTGCAATTATGATCTGTTTTTTCATAGGAAAAAAAAAAAGCCCTCTTCAGAGGTAAAAAAGAGAAATTTTTTTTACACTTTTTGTGGAAGCCAGAAGAAGAAGACACATGTGTGTAACAAGCATTGAAGATTCACATCAGTAGTAATTGTACCTGGAAGCTACACAAATAAATGCATGTAATACACATTTATGGAAATATACGTGTACATACTCATGCATTGCAACATATATCTGTAGTTCAAGCTGTTTTATATCTGTTCTCCTATAATGATACCCTTCATTTTTTCAGTATTTGTAAACACTGATATACAAACATTCTATCTGCCTGGGAAAACAAATTCTGATGCTGTCTCAGAATTCCTCTTTTCTTTTTCTACTTTCTGCTTAATACATCCTTTCAGAGAGTATTCTAACACAGAAAACTTTCGAGATAAGTAGTAAATTAATAGTATCAAAAAATGAAAAAAACCCTAAATTAAATTACAGACATGGCATTGATACTAAAGAAAAAACTCTTTAAAAAATTCACTGCAATCAAAACTGAATAGACAAGTGACACACTAACAAACCATAGAAAATGAAACTCACACAAACATTGTAAGGAAAGCACTATGTATGCATAGCACAAAAACTTAGAAAATAAAGTGAAGACAATAGGTTAGTGAATGCCATTCAGAAACAGAGAGACTGAAAAAAAAAAGATAAAAAAACCCCAAACCAAACAAAAAAATAGTCAACTTTAAATCTGTGATTTATTGAAGCAAACAATGTGATGATGTACAAGAATCATGATAATCAAAATCACATTAATTGTAAATAGAAATCGCTGGGGTTGGCCTAAACTACCCTGAACGTCAATGGTCTTTTTCAAATAATCCACAAGTCCAATTTTTTCCACATTTCTAAAAAGAAACAAATCAATAGAATACATGGATAAACACACAAAGTTTTCAAGAGCAAAACCACAGTAAATCAACAAAACGTGCTCTGAGTCACTCTGTACTCTTGCCATTGTAGCTCTTGCCCCTTCTGTTTCTGACTGGCCTGTTTTGTCATATCTAAATTAAAACATTTTCAAGAGCCCAACTCTCCATACAAAGCAAGGTGTGAACATGCTAACAATACTAACATATTACATAAATAAGATGCTACCATTTTTTTTCTCCTGCAAATCAAAGTGAATTCAAACAAACACTTAAGTTTTGACTGACAGTTCTTCATAGCTACTGTTTCTGTCCCTTTCATCTTTCATGGTTCCTAATAGTAACATTTCAGTCTCCATTGTTCTTTTGCTCTCCCCCAGCTCATTAATGCATTTCACATGTCTACCATTATGAGAAGCAATGACAGTGTTGCATGGATATTTTAGTGCATATAGAAGAGGTAAAAAATAAGAGAAGTCACCAGGGAAAAGAAAAAAGTTTCTAATGGCTGTATTGGAAGTATGTAGCTCCCCCAGTTACCTAGGAAATTGCTGTAAAGTGGAATATGATTGTCAGATTAATTCCCAGGGCTACAGATAAAATTGAGTGCAATTGATACAGACATATAATACACTAAAAATAAGTGATTGACAGTTGTTTTTTTTATTTTTAAAATTAAATAAAACCAATAAAACTAACAGTTATGATATATTTTTCAAAGGTTCGTTGTGGAATAAGTTCTGGATTATCAAGCTTACTTTGCTAGAATGGCAAAAATCAATTCAGTTGCTGTAAAGGCAGATTTATGAAGTGGCTCAGATGGCAATCTGTGAAGTGTTGAAAATCACAGCATAAAAATATCATGACAAACAACAGAAGAGTGGAAGGGATTTGCTAAGTCATCAGCTCCAAACTCCTGCTATAAAAGGAAACTGTCACATGATCCTTCCCATAAATGTAGCAAGCTCCAGTTTAAAATAAGATATATTTTTGTCTCCACTACTCTTTTTAGAAAACTGTTCCAGAAGCCTACTCCTCTAGGACAGGTATCCTCTGCTAAATTAATATCTGCTCAGCTTACACTTATGAATTCTGCTGCCAGTGTTACCTTTAGCTTAAATATTAATTCCCCAGAACTTGTTCCCTATAATTTTTACAAAGAATAGTTCTATTTCTCCCAAGGTTTGCTCTTCCAAAATCTTTCAATCTTCTTTTGTAAAGTGGGCTATCCATTATGCTCGTTATCAGTAGGCTGGTTCTTCACTTGTTCACATTTGAACTCTGTGCCCCATGATATTAAGAGAATAGTGTATTGATTTAAAAAAATGAGAACAAAGAGAGTAAGAAATAGAAGAGAATTTTTCCTGTTGTTGTCGCTTTTGCTATCATATTTTAGACTTCCATATGTCATAAAACTGAAAAATTGATATGCACTGGCTACCATTGCTTATAAGTAGGCCTCAGTCTTGACTGCATATATTCATATATGCATATATTTTCCTTATAGACACACATTTTCCAGATAATTAAAGTCATTTTATAATAGACCAGATGGCAGAGCTTCTAAAAAGCTATTGTTTTTTTCTCTACTATCTTGTTTTTTAACTTATTTCTGTGATAAATTAAAAAAATCCAACCCAATTATCTTGATTCACATGTGACAGTTAAGGGAAATTAACTGCTGTTAAAAAAATAGATACAGTCAGTACTATTAAAAAATGCTTTCCTTCACAGAAATCTTAGTAAGTACTTTATCTGATGTTTGGGGAAGGAAAGAAACTTTAAGTATGTTGTTGGAAGTCTGCACTTTAATGTTTTGTAAATGCAAAGATATCACCCACAGGATGGGTCCTCAAAGGTCAATAATTCCCATACTGTGAAAAAAACCCACATAGAAACTCTTGGCATATATAGTAAGCTCTCCATTTTTTGTGTGGGTGCATGGGCTTTTGTTCAACTAAAAAATGCAGATGACATTTGAATGCATCAAACTGCAATTACATACCATGCATGCTGAAAGGCTACTGGTGGCTGATGTACACCAATAAACAAGCTTTTTGGACGGTTTTCCCTTTAAAAAAAAAGAGACACTGCACTGCTCTGGGTAGAGTTCTGAGGAGGAACAAAGTGTCAGAGTGCTATGGAATCACAGGCATTACGTTTTATTCTCATTTGCTAGGGAAACTAACATGTTAAACACGTTAAACTAATTCAGCCTGGAAGTAGGTATTGGATCACTCATTAGAAATCCCCATATTTAGTTGAGTATATCTAGTTATTTTAGTTATTTCCTTATCTCTGAGAATACCATTAGTATGAGTTTCAGGTAAAAAAGCTATGTGTGCTTTTTTTTTTTTCATTAAAATTTATCTAAATTCATTTTGTTGCCTTGTACCTCCAGATGCTTCTTTAATGCTCAGTGAATAGGTAAATTCCAGTGAAAATGGGAACGAGGAACAAACAAACTGACAGCATAAAGCTGCTTTGCCTTGTAAATCACCTCAACTGGAAAAAAAACAGGAAAGAAAAAAATATTGAAGGAATAGTAATCTGGAACCAGTCAGTGACAGTCAGGAGTTCATTTCCAGAATAAAACTGCTGGCCCCAAGTGCATGTGCCTGAAGTTACCTTGGAGCTCCAATCTCTCATACACAGCAAAGCACTAATCATAGAAACATCAAAACTACTCAAGTGCGGTGTGTGCTTGCAGCCCAGAAGGTCAACTGCATCCTGGGCTGCATCAAAAGAAGCAAGTTTATGAAAGGGATTCTGCCCTCGACTCTGCTCTTGTGAGACCCCACTATGTCCAACTCTGGAGCCCTCAGTGTACAAAACACATGAACCTGTTGGAGCAAGTCTAGATAAGGGCCATGAAGATGATCACAGGGCTGGAGCCCTCTGAAGTTCCCATGAAGACAGCATGAGAGAGTTGGGGTTACTCAGTCTAGAGAAGATCTGAACAGGGACACCTTGTAGCAGCTTTCCAGTACCTGAAGGGGCCTACAGGAGAGACTCTTTTTCAGAGACTGAAGTGATAGAGTGAGGGGTAATGGTTTTAAACTGAAAGAGGGTAGATTTAGATTAGATATTAGGAAGAAATTCTTTACTGTGAGAGTGGTGAAACATTGACACAGGTTTCCCAAAGAGGTGGTAGATGCCTCATCCCTGGAGGTATTCAAGACTGGCCTGCTTAGGGCTTTGAGCAACCTGGTGTAGTGGGAGGTTTCCCTGCCCATGGCTGGGGGGTTGGAACTAGATGGTCTTTAAGGTGCCTTCCAACCTGAATCATTTTATGATTTTATGGTTCCAGGATCTTTTGGTTTTAATTCTGTTCACCTCTGCTGTGGAAATCCCACATTCTCCCCATGTTGAGTGGGGAGCACTCAATGTACAGTGACTGATATGATGGCTATAGATTCGCACCTGAGTTTATGTCCTTAAAGACACAGGAAAATTGTGATAGGGGGAAAAAAAACCCAACAAAACACCAATGAACAAACAAGTGGAAAAAACCTCCAAACCCCAGAGCAAGTGACACTGAGAGGAGAGAATAGTCTAGGTCTGGTGTCTCGGGGAGAGAATGCCCAGGAAATGGCAGTGAAGAGACAATCTTCTTAGAGTCACTATGTACTTTGGAAATCTTTCCTGTGTTTCAGCTGATTTGAGCTAAAATTCACTTTTGATTCTTGAAGTGTCAAACTTAACTCAGCCTAAAACTTCGTGCAGTTTGAATCCGAAGTATCACTGGCTCACCTTTTTTGGAATGAAATAAGAAAAACCACTGAGATTGTTATTCCTCTGAGACAGAAAGTCTTAGGTAAATAATATCTCCATGTCAGCATGGGTCTGCATGCTTATGAAGAAATAAAAATGCTAAAAGCTGATGGATAAACAAAAATAAGTTTTTGATTGAATGTTTAGGGTTTTTTCATAGCTAATTTTGACAATATTGCTCTAATTTCCTATTCTGAGTAGCTTTAAATCTCCTTGATTACTTTACATATTTGCTGTCATTTCATTGCCAGGTAGCCCAGGAGTAAATAAGTATATGGCATGCCAAATAACAAAGAATTAAGTTACTTTTTTTTAAAAGTGGTTGTTAAAGGAGACTGGTAATTTTCATCCTTCCTCTAAACTGTATGATGGGGTTTTTGGGTTTTGTTTTTTGTTTTTTTTTTTTTTTTTAAAAAAAAGGAAGCAAAAGATTTTGGTGTCTTTTATCAAACTAATTTATCTTTAATTTCCTTTCAGCATGATACTCTTTTCTTTTACTACACAAAAAAGCACTAATATGAGGGACAGTCCTCCATATAACTGAATAAATCAGCGTGTATGTACCTATTTTTGTCAAATGTGGCTTCTATCAGCTCTTACATATTCAAATATTTTGAGATAATGTTAATTATTTTAGCCAACCCAGTCTTCCTTCCTCTTTTGTTCTTTGGGAAAATAGCTCAGTGCTTTCCTCACCTCTAGACAAGGACAAGATAAAGCCTAATATTAACACATTTTATGCTATTAGAACAAAATCTTTGCCTTGAGGCATAATGACAGGTAGCATGCAGAGTCTTTCTGGTAAGTAAGAAATAATAAAAAAAGAGTAGCCTCTCGGGTACTAAATTAACTGCTCGAGAGAGCTCATGATGTTCTAGGAATAAAACAGAAATGCGCAGAATTTTGGCAATGTTTAGTAGATTGGTAACATTGCATAGTTGTGCTCTGAGGCAAATGAAAATGATAAACAACATCAGAAAGTGACTTATATCATCTTAAGCAGGCAGGGATGAGGAACATAACAGGCTGGTAGGAAACTCTATCTTAAGGGTCTACTGATTAAATTAAAAATGACTATTTCTTTTCTTTGTAAATCAGGATTCGGCCAAGCAGCCTGACTCATGCCACGCCAGTTAGTTATATAGCTGGAGTACACACCTGGAGTAGGAAAAACAGAACTGATCCAGCTTTCTTCATAGCTCAGAGGTAGTGCAATTTGCTGTTCCGCAGGATCTCACCCTGCCCTTGTGACCATTTGCAGAGATCAAACTTTTTGATTTCTGCATCAGACGTTGGAGGAGGATACCCCACATTCATGAGAAACAGGATGGAGCAGATCAGCATAATACCCCAGCATTTCACAGTGATTTTCCTTAGTTTATATAGCTACAATCCAGAATCATTCCCAATTTGTCCTGCTTCTCTCCTGAGAACAGGAACTTTTCAGTGGCTGCTAGCATTTTGAAATGGTTGAAACGGATGTAAGAGTAAGAGGATGATACTGCAAAGACTGACAAGGGAGTTGCGGAAATTTATACCAGCTGAATACTAGGGCTTTTCTTTGCATGGAATTGATTATACTTCATTCCTTATTGATATGATACTAGAAAAGGAAGAAAATTAAAATCAGACTGCTCTATTTTTCTTCGCTAGGTAAATGATTTAATTCATAAACTCCCTTTAAGTCAATATCTCAGATTCTTTAAGTCCATCTTGTCTTATTTAGGTTTGCCTTAAATTGATAAAGAAGCTGTTTCGTGCTATACAGTCCATTTCTGAAAAGGCCTTTCTAGATTTCACAGAAATACAGATTAAGGAAGAATGTGAATCTAAAACATGTCAGCTACACCTATGAATATTCAGGTGTGGCTTCAAAAGGATGACCTACCTGGGAAAAGAAATAATTCTCCATACTTGAATCTTATTCTGCTTCTGAATGACAATGAGTGAATGGTAGCAAGTATGAACACCTTAGCAGGCAATCAGAGGTGAAGATACAACCTTTTTATTCCTGTTGAGAGAACGTGACTGAATATTCTTTTCTGAGGCTGCAAAATTATGTCTATAGTTTTGATGGAGTGAAGACACACACACACAAAAAAATATTTTACCTCTGCAAGGGAAAAAGAGAACATATTTTAGAAAGGCTATGGAGAATCAGCGTCAAGACACAGGTGGCAGCCAGTCCCAAGGGAGAGCAGAGTATGATTGTTGTGCAATAGCATTGTGAACAAAAATAGACATAGAGAGGAGGCTTGGAAACAGAAATTACACTTTTTTTTTTTTTTTTTAACAGAGAAGTCAGTTTTACTGTGGATCTCTCCCCACACCGACTATTTATTACAAAATAAAAAGTAACTCGCTTTCCATGCACTATACTTTCCCTGTCCCAAACTCTATATTGTTGTACATCCTTTCATTGTATTTTACTGACAAAGAATATTGAACATAATTTCTCTCTTATATTCCAAAATACTAGCTAAATTTAGACCTATTAAAAACAATGATTCTTCTTTTTGGGGTATGTATCATTTTATCTTTAAGATATTCCTGAGAATGAGCTCTTTAAACTGTACATATTCTACTTGCTGGTCACATTACCAAAAATTTGTTCCTAATTTACTTTATAAAATACCCTTTTAAAATTATTTTTATTGAGTATGCCTTTAGAAATACAACATAAAAAATATTCAGCTATTGCTAGTCTGAATTGTGATTGCTGCTTTTCAATGTCACCGCATAAACCAAATATTTGAGCTGACCATAATGTAGTTTACTTTGTAACCCACAGTCTCCCATGCATGCAAAAAACAAATTGCCTGAACTAATCAAAGATAATCACCGGTAATTTAGTATCTTCCTTGCTAAAATAAAATTTCTTTAAATTATTTCCTGAAACAAAATGCTTTGAAAATTATGCTTTCCTTTGAGACAGAAGTGTTTGAATTTGAACTTTTTTCAAATTGTCTGGGTTATTAGTCATTTTAGTGGCATATACCATACTGAAGACATATTTTTCTCCTCTCTTAAATGCTAACTTCTTGTTAATACACTATTATACTACACTATATCTTGAATTTCTTAATTGGAAATTTTGCTACATAAATTCTGTCAACATTTTTGGTGGGAATATGGTACATAAATCCACTCTTGGTGTAAATTATTTTCTTAGTGTCCATAATTTTATGCTTATGAGGACATTTTAAAAACAGTAGATTTCAATGTTTCCTTCTTTAAAAAGAAGGCACTTTCAAAGAAAAGCTACTCCATTCTGATAATAGGCTACGTTTTATTGTAATGTTTATTGAACCTTTTAATCTTTAAAGGAAGTAATTATCCCAACAGTCTTTTGGGTATTTATTGAAGACAAAGGATAAATTAAGTGCTCATCTCGGGTCCCCTTAAGTGTCTCCAAATGACAAATACCCCAATTATAAACACAGATTCTCAAATCTTCAGTTTTACTTCTTGTAACTTACCAAGTTCATTAAGTTTTATTGTATTTGTAAAGACTTCAACATAACGCAAAATGAAAATCTGAGCTTGCATACAGATCTTGTTTTGGACACAATAAATTAGAAAGAAATATACAAGAATATTTGCATGAACACACGTACCCACATGCCTGTAGCATAATGATTACTCTGTATATATACAAAATGTGTACGTAGGACCTGTAGCCAGCCAGTAAACATGTATGTAACATTTGAATGCATACTGAATACAGGGGAAGTGGTGGCTGAGAGTCTGAATTCAGGCTACTAAATGAGCAGAATACGCTGGCTGTGTTTAGTCAGCTGTATAGCAGTGTTTTGCTGCTTATCAGACTATATGAATGAAAACCTCACAAGTGACACTACTGATACCCAAATGAGTACCAGCTAGAGAGTTCAGCAAACCTTGGCTGATAGGAAAGGATAAAATCAAGGGTTTATGGGTATGATTTGGCATGGGGTGCTTAGAATGCTTCCTTTTGCAGGTTTTTGTCTCTAGTTGGTCACTTTGAAGAGTTGGAGTGAGCAGCATCCAATTAAAGGACTGACCTGAGTCAAGAACAGTAGTCTCCTGGAGGAATGCTAACCAAAGGCTCTTCCTCCCATGGTGCCCTAAGCAATGGGGAGCTTGCTGGGTGGAAAAAAATTACAAGCTATAAGTTTCAGTACAAATTAGAAAAGAAAAAAACAATAAATCCCATTTTGCAGGGGTTAATTTTAGAAAAGAAAGCAAGATGGAATAAGGATGAAAAAGAAATTACATATAATGAATTGCATTCCTAAATGGGGCATTTTTAAAAACAAGTGGGAAGACCAGGGAACGACAGAATGAAGACCAAACAGGATGTCATCCAGCTAAGTAAAAAAAATAATAAAAAAAGAAAATAAAAATGAAAGACAGAACATCAATGTGCCTTGAATACACAATAAAACTTGTACGTAGAAGACAACAAAGATATTCCATTCCTATTCCTGTTCAGTTATCACTAGCAGAGTACCCAAATTGAAAATCTCAGGATTTATCACACTGTAATTATCACAAAAGTGTGGACAGAGAATAGTATCTTATTAAACAAGACCATTAGATGAAAGAGGGAGTTTCATGTGGCCAGAAGTCAGCAAGTGAAGTTTTAAAATGAAGATAATGCAAAAATCTCCAAAGTGACAAAGACTGATTGGTTATTCTTTGGTAAGGAGAAAGACAGTAGAAACATTAAAAAAACCTTTGTAGAGTTTTGAAATACTCATTAAAAAGGGAAGACTGAAGTGAAGTGGGAGCAGTTAAAAGTTTAACAGTATAGTCCTAAAGGCATAGGTAACATCGCATAATATGACTGTAAATTTTTGATTACTGTAGGCAAAAACTGATGCTCTGAGGTTAAAAAAAAAGGCAAACACCAGAAATTCAGCAGTTTTCAAAAGCCAAAAGCTGTTCTTTTGTCACTAAAAGTCTTTATTTTAATGGAAATCAGCCTAAAACCAAGATAAGCAATTAAGCTGGATGCTGCAGGCTTAATGACAATAGGATTTTAAATGTTTAAGGAAAGGCTGATGGAAATTACCAAGACAGGGAGTAATAAAAAGTCAGTATACATGAGATTATTCCACATGAACAGGTTAGGTGCAAGTGTAACTTTGTTTTATTAAACAATTGGTTGTGGGAAGCTTGTGAGGTAGCTAGCCCTGAAAAAAAAGCACCCTGATGCAAAAGTGGAAGATACAGTGGAAATATTTTTTTTTTCTGTTACTCTGTTACTTGCAACGCACATTTGAATTGGCTAAACTGTTCATGAAGCTGAACCTTAAAGGAGGAAAATGTGTGGGTCTATCCCCACAAGAACTTAATAAAACCACTAATGTTTATAAAAACCACTAAAACATTTATCATCCTGTTTTAACAGCAACACACAGCACTGACATAGCTTGAAAGAATAATGTCATAGAAAATGAGCAAGGTATAAGTTATTAATTATCAAGGTAATACTACGCAACAGACACTTAGTTTTTACATATTGAATAACAGGAAAAACAGTGATCCCCTTTTAAAGGACATTATCATTTCCACATTTTTTAAGCCACATGCTGCTTTTGTGCTCAACCTAAGTTGCCATTTGCTCACCTCTGTGAACACAGGAATAGCTTCCAAAATACCCAGGGAGGGCTACAGTACAGGAACATTTTTGTACACTTAAGAAACAAATGCTGTCTGTGTGGAGCAACCAGCTTAGAGCTGTCCCCCAAAATCATGCAACATACAAAAATTAAATACATTTAGCAATTTCGGTGAAGCACTTAAATACGAATAAAAATTGTGAGAGCTATTATGAATTACTATAGGACTAAAAGGCATAACTACAAATAGACAAACTACTGTGCTATTCAAAAATGTCTAGTTTTAGTATACATTTACCAGATATTATATACAATTATGACATCTAAAAGACGTAACAAGATTGAAGGTATTGGACTTCTCAGGACTAAAACCAACAAAAGACTTAGGAAACAGAGAATTAACTTTAGCTATCTGCAAAGTATATTACAGGTGAAATGGTGGACTATCTGCTGTCTTTATTGAAAATACAAAAAGAAAAAAGCCTGGAGGGGACATTCAGTTGAACAAAAAATTTCAGGTATTTCAATTGAATAAAAGGCTGGCAGAATCCAGTTGCTGGACAGCTAGGCCCTACCAGTTTGGTTAAAGATATGCTGAGCTTTCACTGCTTGTTATATTCCTGAACAAATGAAATTAAAGTGTCACTTCAGATATCTAGTTGAATCCCTTGATGGAATGAATCCTGGGTAGCGGAAAGGCAGACTTTGGAAGAAAAGCCAACCAAATGAATGGACTCACCTTAAGAAAGGGACTTAAGAAGTGAATTTCCCACTGGGTTTTTGTTGAGAGTTTCAATCAGGATAAAAAAATTGGTTTTAGAGGAATAAAATGAACTTGCCTCCGAATTTTAACTGTCACACCAGATGACAGTATAAACTGTGTTGTTTTGTTCCTATGCTTTTTAACGAAAGTGCTTTTTTATAAGGCCTGACCTTGATGTTCTTTTTTAATCAGAAAATAATTTTTCTACTAGACTACTCTCATCATTTTGCACCTTTCATAGCATTTGCCTCAAAAAGCAAATACAAAATGTTTATAATAAGCTGTATAATAAAATAAAGGATGACCTTTTACTTGCAAAGTCCAGCACTCAGGAAATTCATGTGCAGCTTATAGGCATTCTATGCCTACTTTTTCATTCAATTCATTACCCAAGGGTAGGATCACTAATTAAATACCTTGTGTTTTGTAAGACATGTAGGAAATTATATTGAGATGAAATTGTATGGGTTGCAATGACTCATGATGAAGTTAGATGAAATCTGTGCGGTACAACAACATGTCCCCATTAGAGAGCAGCAAGAACACTTTGCCAGCACTTCTGCACAGACTGTAGTCGGGTGGGGTAGGTGAATAACACCTGCTCTCTGGCAGTTAGGAATGGGTCTTTCTGAAGCAGAAGAAATTAAACATGTTCAAATGACAAACCAGCAAAGAAGGAAACTTGTCCCAGCCTTCTTGTAAGGTTCCCTGACATGCCAACCCCCCATTTCCCCTCTGGAAAATGTCTGTTCAGTTCAGTGTTTGGTATAAGTTCATATGACCATGGAGTGGGCCACATAGTACTGTCAGAGACATTAAATTCATCCTTTCTTCTTGATTTAAAGAGGCAGAAGCCCCTGATGCACTGGGCTACTTATGACTTGTGGAAAATATTCCCTTCTTTCATCCCTTAATTTCTCCCCCTGTATATTGCAGCTTTGACAGGGACATCAGATTTGCCTTAAAATATTTATGCTCATTTATTATTTTGTCAAGTTGCTGAAAAGGTCTAACCACAAACAAACAAAAAAAACCAAACCTCCACCAAGTAACTTTTTTAATATCAACTTTGTTTTGTTAAAATTTTAATAAAACCTCTTGGGATAAAATTAGGATAATCTTTTGGCCTAAGGACCCTCCTGAGTATCATACCTAAGACCCTCTGCAAAACAGACAGTTGGGAAAGCTTATATTATAAGAAAATCTTTCACAAATGTCTTAATTTCATGAAATTATTTCTGTGTCAACAAAAAATAGCCTTTTAAAATGAAGCATATTGTGAAATATTTATCTGTGTTCTGTAACTAGTTTAAGAAAAGCTTTGAGGTAGACATTTTTACACAGAGCATGACCAGCAACCTGAAGATGTGCTCTATGCTATTAAAAATCTGCTAAGCTTAGTAAAAAATCCACTGGTGAAACCAGACAACATAGCTGTAACGATCTGGCGCAGACAAGTTTCTTCAAAATTAAACTGCAGATAAATGGTTTAGAGATAAAGAAGAGCAGCTTTTTGTGGTTGCTATTTTTTAGTCCACTCTTAAAAATGTATAGACAAACGTTAACTAGTCTATACATCATCTAGCTCAGAGATGCTTAGAGAGCAGTTTGTAAGAGTATATACTTCCACAGACGCTTGTGACTGTATAAAGCCTCTAAAAGTATGAACATCTGATATATACTAAAACAAAACACGTTCTGCCAACAGTAACAGAAAAAACAAACCAAAACCACAATAAGAATAATCTTAGGTTCTTCTGATATTCTTCTGTCACCTAGTTATCAGCCAACTATAATTTACACCACTTATGCACATTGGTTTCCCTTCACACTTGTCCTAGAGAAGATGAAAGACCAGGTCAACAAAATAAATTTATCCTTTACATACCTGTCTTTTGTGTAATTCAGATATAAAGTAAACTTCAGTGAATGTGTTGTATTTCAACCGTTTTTTCATTCAGGCAATATAAAAGAACTGGAGTTGTCATATGAATCTAGTCAAAAAGACAGAAAAGATGAGATGCAAACCTTCGTATGGCATTATGTAACTCATGTCATCATTATACCTCAAGAATTAATATTATCTATGAGATTTCTCCTTACAGTATACTCATAAGAATAAAAAATATTTTCTACTTTAAAGTTGGAAAGTTGGAAAATTAAGACACAAAATTGATTTAATCAGGATTCCATAGTCTTATTTCTGTATCTTAACTGCTGTGCCATTCTTTCCATTTATTTAGACCCTTCCGTAGAAACCTTAAAACCAGAAGTAGCTAAACAGAACTTGACAGTCAGAAACTTTGGAGGAGACATACACTTATTTGCATTTCCAAGACATCAAAAATTCCTAGCAATACTTTCTTTCTTTCAATTACATTGTTAGTTATAATCCATGTAATCTTCATTGCTATTTCTGGTGTTCATGCCAGGTGTGTGACAGAAAGGGATGTTGCAAATATTCAGCCTGTTCTATTACACAGAAGCACAAATTTAACACATTTTATTTCTAACACAGTCATCTGTTATGTGTTCAGGTGTTGTATGTAGGAAAACACGGTCAGTAGCAACAAAATTTATAAAACAGTCTTTTCTTTTTTTATTGTTCCACTATCTTGTGATCACAAAAAGACAACTTCTTTATGAGATCTTTATCTCTGATTTCTGGGAGTCATTTCTTAATTGTTCTCATTCTGGGATGATTCTACATGCACCGTGTCTTTTCTTTCTAACTCAAAAAGACAGCATATTGCAGAAATTGCTGAGCAGTATCTTCTGAAAACTGAGCTTTTTAAAACTCTTTAGATATCAGAGAGGCAGGAATAGTTCATTTGAAGAACAGTTTCAGCACAATTTTAGATGAAACACAACAGTAATGTCTCTGATACTACCTTATAAATTATTGAAAAAGTTAATTTCTGTTGAAAGCTCTCTAATAAACCATTGTTTATTAATTGCCTTCGTTCTTTCTGTCTTTAATAATAAAATAGATACCATTAATAAATGTGGCCATTGTGCCTTAGGCATTATATCTACCTCCAGAGCATGGGAAGAACCTTACACAATTAAGTGAGTACTCTTAGTCAATGATCCTTTACAATGCACATTTATTAAGACTTGGCTTAGTATATGTATCATTTTAATGTACATTTTTTTAGGAATTCCAGAATTTGTCATCAAACAATTGAGTAGATTTCTTTATATACCATATATATCATGTGTCTTACGTGAGACAGACCAGAATTTATGCACACTAAGAAGCACATTGTGCGCACCTGAGTTTCTTTGATGAACCTTGTTATTAAAATCTGCACTCCAGTATAATATACACACTTTGATTCAGTGGGATGCAATTAATGTATCACACTACTGGCAAATTTGCTTCCAGAATAGAGATTTTTGATCTGATTGAAGTCAAGTCATAAAAGATGAAGAAACACATACAGAACAGACATATCCAGCATTACAGACTAGCTGATAGATAATCTATAAAAAATGTTTGCAGAACAGCACACACTTGGGTTTTTTTCTAGCTTTCTTCAAACAGAGAGTTCTCTAAATTATATACTTAAGAGGAAACAAAGCCACTTTGGGCTAGGTCGGATTACCTGTAATCAGAAAAATTACTCTAATTACTCTAAAAGCATTGACAGACATAATTTTCTTATGGACAACTTTATTATTGAATGATGTGAAATTTTGATAGAGGACATGCTGTACTAAGATGTAGTATGGATGTAGCAGCTAACAATATTTAGGTTTATGGAGTGTATCTGAGCTTTAGTGACAACTTCCATTACACTAATTATTCAAAGATCTTTCTCAACACACATTGTATTCCTGCAAAACTGACAACAGATTCTGGGGAAATAATTGCTTCTGTCATGACTGCACTAAAAAGGATGCCTTAAGAAAAAGAACTTCAAGGTAAAAAATGGATGTTAATCGCCTTGATATACCTTTGGGTATGCTCATCCTCAAATGGAATTGGAATTTATTTCAGGATTAAAAGCAGATTTATCTTGATTTAAAGATCCTACTAAATGAACATACCTCTTCCTCCTTAAGGATTTCAGATATTACTGAGAAAATCTTTTTGTATAACCATGGTGGTTTTTTGGTGGTTTTTTTTTTTCCATTTTTTTTCCTAAATCTGTTCAATAATATAGAGTTGCAGGACATTATAAAACAGAGAGATTAGAAAGCACGGCAATCACATAGAAGGGAGAACACTTTGGAACATCCAGTTAGGATTTAAAATACTGTATCGATTATTGTTTTAATGTTTGATTCTTCCTCCAAAAACCCCCTACCACAACATCCCATTAAATTAAAAATAAAAGTAAAAAACCAGAAACACAATTAATCTATTCGAGTAGAACTTTTATACTGAAATCGAATAAATTTCCTTAAACATATCTTCTGTATGACTTTATGATTATGGAAGACTAATACAAAGATTCAGTGGTACAAAATTCTATATGCAAAAAAGTATAAATTATTCCCTTTATGTGATATGTAAAAGGTGCACCCTTGATCTCTCAAAATCAGACATTGAGCTGATCTGTTCATTTAAGAAAAAATTCATGACATTATCACTGTGGTCTTTCAGGCATTTGTCATACTAAATTATATATGTGCATGTGTCTATGGATAATGAATCTGAATGTGCTTAAATAAAATATTGATGACTAAAGGCCTAAACATACACTTCTTTTACTAGTCATGCTGGCCTTGTGTTTGTAGATGTTGCAAGAGATTTCCCTTCATCTCATTTCATAAGATCCTTTGCTTTTACCAAATAATGATTAAGGGAAGCAAGGGCATTTTATTTCATTTTAAGTATATATTTATTTAGTTTTAAGTATTTAACTCAAATATAAATCTTTAGCTACTGAACTGAGACTAACACAGGCTTCAATACTTGTGAATATAACAATATTCATTAGTTCTGTGAATGAACAGAAGTTATTATTCCTTCCTTTCACTGTGCAGCAAATAACTCTGGCAATGGAGGTCTGAGGTAACACATAAGAGACTTCCAAGGTAAAATATGTTGTTAGTCTCAGAAGGTTTGTCTTATGTGATTTGGAGTCTCTGCTAGTAAGCTACTTTGCCACTTACAGTAACAACTGAAATACAGAAGCAAAGGTCATGCTTTAAATAGGACAATAAAAAGTTCAGCCCCTTCTTCCTCCTATACAGATGCCTTGACATTCACTTTATATTAGATGGAATTTTCTTTTCCCCTGTTATTCAGGCCAAGAAAATTAGTTATTTTTTCATGCAGCTCACTTTTTGTGTACTGGAGTCCCCAGTTATTGTTACCAACAGAGAATATACAAGATTTAGCACAGTTATTTTCATTACATACTTAAAGATTTCCAGGCTCTGTTCAAATTAATTTGAGTTCCTTCTGTTTATATTTATATCTAACAGGATTTTCCTCTCCGTGATTTTCATATACCTGTCATATTTAGAAGAATCCGCCCATACTGATATCTCCAATAGAACTTCCAAGTACGTTCATTAAGTATGTTCAACTGTAATAGTAAACTGTGAATCATATTTTTTTAACAAACAATGTAGTATTTAAAAGGGAGAGTAATCTCAGAATCAAAACTGTCCAAAAATCACAGTATAAAAATATATGGATGTTTTAAGATTTCTAAGACAACAACCCAGGTGAAATAAACATCAACTAAAATAATCTCTACAGGGCACAAAAGGGAGAGAGGAGAGGGATGATTTGGTTGTATTGTTCTCTACTGACAAAATGTTTCTCTGTATAGGAACTAGGATTTACCATTACTCTCTGTGGCTCATCTATTTCCATAAAAAAATACTTCAAATGTGCAAAAGAAATGACCTCTACAAACAAACATTCAGCCACAGTGCAATTTAAAATCCACTTTGCTTCTCCATACTTCCACAAGCCCAATTAACTAAGATATAACCTGGCGAATATGTTCATTGCTTATTTAGTTAGTTAGTTATTAATCCCTTCTGGATCTATTTATGAAGACTGTTAAACACATTCACAACTGTAGATAAATCAGACTTAGAAAATATTTGTTGCAACGTGCTGCTCAGTTGTTTGCTTTTCCATCCCCCGTATATATTTATTGTGTGACTGAAATACATGTACTTCTAGGGCATAAACAGACTGAGATGCAACTGTATAACAGAAAGTGTAAAGCAGGATGACATACTGTTTTTATCAAGAAAGAAAACACATTTGTTTTAATAGTCTGTAGATACTGTTCAAAACAATTTCATCCTTGCAAAGCTGTTACTACAAAAATTCTGCTAGTCTCTTTGAAGTGCTGATTAATTCTGCAAATAAGTATTATTTTTAGTAGAGCTCATTAATCAGGTGCCATAACTTTTCATTTTGCTTTCTTTATTTTGTTCTAGATGTGGCCTTCCTGCAACATGGTGACATATCACAATATGATCACGGTCTGGATTAGGGTTTTTTTAAAAATACCCCAATGATAAATATTTTTCAGTACTTAGCTCAGCTCAGATCATAGGCTTGACCCGTATGTCAATCCTGTGGGGATGTACCTCTTTGACAGTTACAGCTTCCTAGGCCAAATAGACTGAAATTGTTGTAAAAGTCATGTTCTGTTATTGTGGAATCCTTTCACTAACCAAAATAAATTTCTTTTGAGCAAAGCAGGACTACAATGATTTCTTGAAACTGAATAGTCCCAGAGAAAAGTGGAAAATAAACAGAAGAATGGAAGAACAAACTAATCAAAACTCTGATCTGGAATTAATCTGAAAATATTTATGGTGACGTGACCAGATTTAGTGAAGTGACTCCTTAGAAATCTGTAAATGAAAAGACAGACATTCAGCAGGGAGACAAGTTCTAATGCACCAGTAATGAGTCTAAACTCATTACATCTAATTTATTCACTTCAGTAAGGAACCTGTGTTGAGTTTCTACTCTCCTCAGCTTCTGTTAGTGGAGCACTTCCACAGGTTAATAGAGGTTACACTTGGTATGAATTAATCTATCCCTACTAAATAGGTACTAAGCCTTGTGTGGATGTGGTTCCTTACTCATGATCTTGTTTAAGAGACTAGTGACTGGCAGAGTAGATCGTGACTGCTGTATTTAATGGCTTTTAGTTACCTTTCACAGTAAGAAGTATGTGGTATTTCAAAAAAGGATAAATAGAGCATTCCTTATGTATATGGAACAAATCAGAAGAAGTACTTTTAAGTGAATTGTAGAAATGAAATTATATACAATTATAGAATGATTTAGGCTGGAGAAGACCTTTAAGATCATCAAATCCAACTGTTAACGTAGCACTGCCAATTCCACCACTAAACCATGTCCCTAAGAAAAACATCTATATACCTTTTAAAGACCTTCAGAGATGATGACTGAACCACTTCCCTGGGAAACCTGTTCCAGTACTGTCAGTGAAGGAATTTCTCCTAATATCCAGTCAAAACCTCCCCTGGAGCAACTTAAGGTAATTTCCTCTTGTTCTATCACATATTACTCGGGAGAAGAGACTGACCTCCACCTCACTACAACCTCCTTTCAGTTAGTTTTAGAGAGCAATAAGGTCTCCCTTCACCCTCGTTTTCTCCAAACTAAACAATCCTAGTTCCCTGAGCCACTCCTCATAAGACTCATTCTCCAGACCCCTCACCAGCTTTATTGCCCTTCTCTGGACCTGCTCCAGCACCTCAATGTCTTTCTTGTAGTGAGGCACTCAAAATCAAACACAGTATCTGAGGTACAGGCTCACCAGCTGAGAAAAGGGGGACGATCCCTTCCCTAGTCCTGCTGACCACACTATTTCTGATACAAGCCAGGATACTATTGGCCTTCTTACCCATCTGGGCACACTACTGGCTCATATTCAGCCAGCTGTCAACCAACACTCCCAGGTCCTTTTCTGCTGAGCAGCTTTCCAGCCACTCTCCCCCAAGACTGCAGTGTCACATGGGGTTATTGTGATCCAAGCGCAGGACCCAGCAATTGGCGTTGAATCACATATTATTAACCTCAGCCCATTGATCCAGCCTGTTCAGATCCCTCCGTAAAGTCATCCTACCTTCCAGCAGATCAACACTACCACCCAACTTGGTGTCATCTGCAAATTTACTGAGGGTGCACTCGATCCCCTTGTCCAGACCATTAAAACAAAACTGGCCCCAGTACTTAGCCCTGGAGAATGCCGTTCATGACCGGCTACCAAATGCGCTTAACTCCATTCACCATCATTCTTTGGGACTGGCCATACAGATTTTTTTACCCAGCAAGGAGTACACCTGTCTAAGCTGTCAGCAGCCAGTTTCTCCAAGAGAATGCTGTGGGAAACACACGAAAAATGTGGCTGGTAGAGCAGAGGAAGTAGTTCCTGTAATCTTGGGAAAATCCTGACTCCAGGATAGCAGACTGCTTTGTAGTACTTGATCAAAGCAACCCCCAAAACGCTGGAAAATCAAAATTAGCCTTGGAAAAGATAAGGAATTTCTAAAGTAGGGAAGCCATGGGAAAATGGAGAGTTCCCATCCTGTGAGATATACTGAGGACCTACTAAGTGCTTCAAAAGAGGATCGATGACACACATTGAACAGCAGAATACAGAACACTACAGTTAGAGTAGACTGCAGAATAACAGAGCTTTGTCAAGGTATATTAGTATTATTTACTAAGGAATACTGCTATTAAGCTTTGCCCCAGAAGACTGCTTTAGCATTAGAAACTTTGCCTTTGAGTTATACAGTTCCAATGAAGAAAGTGCATTAAATAAATTTTTTTTTTTTTGTTCGGAACCTGTAGAAAGCGTCAATGAATAATGAAAATCTTTTTATAATACCTAAGATGCAGAGGTATCCTGGCTTGAGGTGGAACAGAACCAACTTTCTGTTCAGAAAGAGAAGCTCTTTCTTATATTTGTTGCTGTGGAAACCAGAGTCAGCTGAGCTGGTTGTTTACCCCATGGAGGGCTTGCCTCAGTGGGGAAAAGTGGGCAGGTCAGGTGACACAAAACTGACCAGTAAGGTATTCCATCCCATCTGTCCTGCTCAGTATAAAAGCTGAGAGATCAAAGTGTCTGTCTGACTTTTCTTATTCAATGTTTTGGTTCTTTAATAGCTGATGTCCAAAGAGGCTCATGTCAGTTAATTCACTTTTGACCTCAGTCTGTGGGTTCCTGAATCAACATCTGGAATGAGTCTAGAACTTTCCCAGATGACATCTCCCTAGGAACTTGTTATGATTCTGCATTTGTCTGTATGTATTGTATTTATTTCAATATGTTTTTATTTTTATTAATATTTTATTAATTTAGTTTTTCTTAAACTCATAAACCTCTTTATCTCTCTTCTTCCTCTTTTTGGAGTGAAAGATGGGGGAGAGCATCTGTTGTCTTGTAATTGGCCAACTCAGCCCAAACTGTGCCAAGATAATCTAATAGGATGTGCACTTGTTTAAATGCATATACTGAGCAATTCTAATAAATTAAATAGATCTCTTCATAGAGAATAAATATAAGCATCACTCTTGTCTGAATCAAAACCTAGAAAGCTAAAACAAGAAAAGGTAAGTATGTCTGAAACTGAATAATAGAAAGTCAAGGTGCACAGCAAAGCTGAATCTGAAGACTTCATTTAAGGTGTGGGATTTTTAATCACACATTTTACCAATGCAATCTTTGAATAAAGACTTTTAAGGAGAAAAATGTATAATTCTGCTCAATGTAGTCTAATATGTTTAACATCTGAATTATCAGCTGTAGCTTTCTTTAGTTCCTTATATACTTTGGCTGCTATAGGTGAGTCAGAATGAATATATGACAAGAATGGCTATAAGTACAATAATTGTTAAAATGGTTCCTAGAATGATGGAAAAATATATCTGTTGGTCAAATGCTACAAATCTGAAGTCAGCAATATGTTTTCCCACAGTGAAGGTTCAATCATATTATAAGACAAAAATCATATTCTAAGCTTGCTTTCTGTTTGTATCATGCTCCCTAGGATCACTCTAAATCAACAAAGATGGGATTTCCCACTGGTTGCTGTATTTTTGAGTACGGATGTAGCACAGAGTCTATCAGAAAGGAGCTGTTTACATTTAGAGAAATATTAAGATGATTTTTAAAATATTTTATTTTTCTAGCATGATTAAATCAAAATGCATGATTTATTTATCAGATCTCCCTTGAATGTATCTTGAAAAGTTTCATTAATCATATCTATAGATGTGTAAGCTCATGACTGCATGGTGAGTTTGATTTCTTTCAACTTAACATCTTTTCTTTTTTAGTTTTTAATAAAAGCAACTTCGTAGGTCTGACATTAATTCAAGTTTCAGTATATTCTAGAATATTTTTAGATGGTAAATAAATATGACCTTTACCGAATATGACAGTGGCAATTCCTTAATTTGTAGCTGATGATGATTAAAAACACCTAGATTGCAAGAAACAGAAGTAGCATATTTATAAATTGTGGGGGGAGGTAGGGAGTGGGGAAAGGAATCCTTCTCTGACCGTAACAGCAAGTGATCTTTGTCAATGTTTATGCTGTTTGAGTAAGAAGACAGTAAAGTCACCTACTATGAAGTCTGAAAGTGCAATTAAAACCAGCCCAGTGATGAGAGCAAGGTGTTAGCTTGCTCACACTGAAGGCCATAAATGTCAAATATTTCAGCCAAGGGTGAAATAGCATCCTCATAATTAACTAGTTTTAGGGCCTTCAGCACATCAACTGCACTTGGTATCCCAAGTAATTTCAGAATGGCAATTCTGCCATAAAAATCATCCTTTTGTAGGATCACAAAAATGCATAGTTCTTGAGTGAGAGAAGGTAGAGATAGCAGTACCTCTCCATCACATTCCCAAAAGCATCATCTCACCGTCCTACAAAAAGTTATCAGCTTGAAGTACCTGATGTATAAAGGAGCTCAGCACAAATCTACAACCTGCATTTCAGATAATATTTATCGCCTCAAGAGTGTAAAGTATCAACTTCAAAATAAAAACAATAATCTTGAAAGGTGAAGAGCATTTGTATGGTGCAAAATTCAAGTGCAGTTATGAGCAATCCAAGCCATTAATTCCGTTGCTTACGTGAATACAGAACCAATGGATTTACTAGTACCAGTGGGCAGTAAATGCAGGGGCTATAATGTCACTGACTAATTTTTAAGTGAGAATAAAATACTAGGATAAAGTCTTCTTTTGCAGACCTCAGTTGCCACCAGAGATCTCAATACTAAAACCTGATGGTGTGTGTGGTGGATGGGTGTATAAATCCCACTTATTTCTTCAGAACAAAGAACTATATCCTGTCCTAGTCATTGTCTCACTAGGCTGTAGAAGAGAAGCTGTACTCTTCTTGCATCTAAAATGGGTCCTTCAGTTTCAGTGCTAGGTATTGTCCTCTGTATCTATTTCAGCCTTAATCATTCTGAGACTGAGTGATGACACCTCATTAAAATAGGTTTCTTTCAGATGGAATTATGTCAGCTTCCCATAAATGGAATTATTTCTTTTCCTTATCTTTTCTGGGTGCATCTTGCCTGACTTAAGTGCTTTTTTTCACAGCCAACAGTTACTCCATCAGCAATTAATCAACCAAGACTAAGTTCAGTACTTACATGCAGTGAGTGCCAAGCCTATATCCAATAGTTCTGTTACTAAAAATCATCCCTTCTACTTTGTATTGATTACTGATAATTGTTATTAATATTATATAATTATATAATATATATTATCGATATTATATTCCTATGGCATAAGAAGCAGCATATAGAATCCACCTCTCCTTAATATTAAGGAGACCACCCTTGTGTCATTAAAATATTTCATTATGAAATGTGTATTTTTCTACCACAGTCATTGATGAAAATAATACAGAAGATATATCCCCTCAAAATTTACAGATTCTGCTGTTTTTTCCACCATATTGTAAGCACATGCTATGCTAATTTGTTTTTACATTTCTCATAGTTCATATACTAATATTCAGAAGATAATGATTTGTACGTGACCACACTAATAAATCCTAATTATTTTGTCTGTATAAAAATCAGTTATTTAAAAAAAATAGTATAATCAGAATGTATCAAGGTCTACCTTTGACAGGTCTGGTTGCATTTATTTTAATTTGTAATTTAGGTTTATACTTCCTCTTGCCAGTTCCTCAGGTCAGCACCACGTCATGTCCCAGCATTTTCTCACTCAGATAAAAAAAAAAAAAACAGCAGGGGAAAGGTGGGTGTAAGCAAGCAATTAACTGCTAGTGGGAGTTTTTGTCACTTGGATAATTTGACCTGAGTAGCCTCAGTGGAAGCTACTGCCTTCCGTCACCTTTTGCAAGTAGAAATATCTGCTGTAAAAAATCTTGGGACTTGAGCCTTTATAACAAGAGCCGAGGAAAACTATTTGGTGAAAATCATATTCTTTACATCTACAGATAGAGACTGTTGTTAATTACATGCACCAGATTTGATTTATAATGTAACATAAGAAGAAACGGTGAATGAAAATGGGTAATTGAAAAATTTAAAAAACATACTGAAACGAATATGAATATATAAATCACAATTTTTTCCAACCAAAACACTACTTTCATGAAAATCAAACCAAATTCATTTCAATTGATGCAAAATTATTATTTCTTCCAATTTTTTGAGAACCATTTATTTACATAGTTATTGTTAACAATATATTTAACATCCAGACATAAAAAAAGTCTCTAAGAAATGTTATTTTTACAGAATGTTTTTGCAGAAAAATCCACCTAGAACTTGCTTTTCACTTTGTAGTTTTTCTGACCTGAAAATGAAAGGAAAATACAAAATACTTCCCTATTAAGAAAATACTTTCTGATACTTTCTGCTCCCAGTCATTAAAATTGCCAAAAGAGAAACATCTTTAATACATTTGGAAGCTCTGCCTTTTTTAGAGATTATAAACCACGAGGTTTTTTATTAAAACCCTTTTGTGGAAAAGCTGTTCATCAACCTCACTCTACCAAGACACTTGGGCACCCCATAAGGTTTTGAAATCTACAAGCGAAAATCTGCATCCAAAGCATGATGAGAAACACAAGGCAAAAGTACAGCAAATATATTGGAAGATTATTCTCTTCCTTCTGTTCTTATCCTATAACTATTCTTCCCTTTTCACTCTTTAACAAAAAGACTTTAATATGGACTGCCAAAAATTATGTGTTCTTTACCTTAAGTTTTCAAACCTCTTTTCACAAGTATAGTTTTCTTTTTGTTTCCTCTCTAGCTCAAAGAAATTAAATCCATTTATGGATGTATCATTACAGTTTTTCTGTGCAACATTACATTTCAGTTTAATGTGTTTTGTTGTAGGCCTAAGAGCTATTTATAGCTTTTCTCATTTTAAATAGGTTTTGTTATTACGTAAAAACACTTTTAAAATATTTCTTATTGATTGCAGAGTCATTCTATCTTTCTCTTTTTTAAAGTGTCAGATCACCTAATCTAAGCAAAAGCTTTTTTTTTCTTTTTTCCTTATCAGGGTCACTTATTTAAAATCTTATCAAGCTATGCCAATATTCAGCCTGCAATTCTGAAACTTTCCAAGCTGGTAAGTGACTGTCTAACCTGCCTGACAAGATCCATCCAAATCCAATTCTCTTCTTAAGGTCATGGGCATTAGGAGGTCTCCAGCATGACTTGCCTCTTTCTCACTAGGATTCTTTAAATATGAGATTCTCAAGATGTGCTGCAGTGGCTCAGTCTGAATTTCTTTTCCTAGACTATTTCAGGCACTTTTACTTTGTAAAATCCTAAACCTGATCTTTTTTCATTGTTGTTTTTATTTCTATTTCCATATGTAACCACAGGAGGTTTGATGCCCAGACGTTTTTCAGGATAGCCTCCCTCTTTCTATATGAGACTTTTCTGAGCAGACTGCCTCCTTGTGCTCTGCAAGCAGAGCACAGAAATCTTAAGTGAAACAGCTTGGACTGCATCCATCAGCCAAGCTTATTTGTCAGTGCCTAATGAGGACAGAGAACTGAACTTCAGTACTGAGTCCTGTCATGATGTGCCTGTTCAAACAAGTCAAGGTTGACTCTAACAATCAGCCTCAAACTCTGCCTCTTAGGCCATCTCAGGCGGTGAGATTTTTGCCTTCCAGTGCAGTTAGTGTCAGAGTACTTATTTGCAGGATACCTTTGTCTCCCAGAGGGCTGAAAAGGCTTGGGGAGGCTTCTCTAATTTGAGACTTCAACCTTTTTGAAGCTTGCAGAGCTCAGTCACATAATGGCTTTTTTATTAATCCCAACAGTAGCATTGCTCTTGTGACACAGAAACCACCAAGTGACCTTCTTACAAAAAGGAGTGCTCCTACATTAGGAAACCTGCCAGCTGTAACCAGTGCAGACTCCAATGCTTGCGAATACCCACTGAATGTTAGCATACACAATCTCTTTTTATTTACAGATATTTTTTTTTTAATCAGATATGCTCTCATTTCATAGATTAGTTGCCTAAGTGCTGTCCATCAACTACCTGCGCTTCTCACCAGCTGAAGAACAAACTCAGCAGAAAAGGAGAGCCTTTACTTATCTAGCAGGCCTGTCAGTAATGACCAGTGAGCACAGTATTAAATGGGTGGCTTTGGCAGCTCTTGTAAGAGATCACTTGTAAGGAAAACATAGGAATTCCTGAACTGTGTACTCTCCTTTAAAGGCTGTTTTACCGAGGTGGGTCTTCAAAGGAATTCTCAGCTACAGAGAACCTTTTCTCTCCTTCTGTTTTCTGTCCTGCTCTTTGGTCACCCCTTTTAGACTGTTTTTAGCTATTGCCAGTGCCTCATAGTTTTGTGACACTTTCATGGCTTTTCCCTTCTCTGTTTCTATTCCCCAAAACCAGGCATTAGGAAAAGGGTACATGATTGGGGTAAATATTGGTGTGTCTCTACTAATCAGTGATTACATTTAGCAAATTAAAGGTGAGTAACTAGAGTACTGCATTGTCCTCTGTTATTGGCGACAAAAGAGGTAATTTAACTAAATCCTCTTTTCTTAACTGATACTGTGTATTAAATTTAAACCTAGGTACAGTCACTTTCAATTAAATCAAAGAAGAGTAAGAACAACTATAGATATATGCAGTGTTGCATTTAAAGACATTTAATAGCTAAAGAAATCTAGTGTAACTTTCTTGTGTAGCCATGACAGTGATAAGAAAAATTGCTATGGTAACTTTAGTTTCAAAGATTCCATTTCAAATTCTCAGATTTAAAAGGCAGAAATAAAAATCAGGACATCCTAGATTGTTTTTTTGATTGAAAGAAGATGATTAAGTCCACCTAAGACCTTGCAAGACGAACTTATAACATTCATTTCAATTGCATACATCTTCTGTATAAATATTCGGTATTATAATGCTGGTGGGATAGATACTGCAGAGCTTCTGTTAAATTTTTAGGGTGATCTGCAAATGATCTATATAAATCTGGTGAAAATGCATATTGCTCTTTAATCCAGCTAAACAAGGAAACTGTTAAATGCCTCTCGGTTAATAATAGCTAAAATGACAGAAGGCCACAGCATGGAAACTGTCAGATGTTCAAAGACTGGACAATGCTGCAAGCTAATCTGTGTGGAGCTATATGATAGATATAATCAGAGCTGAGAAAAAGCTGCAGAAAAAGAGGCATGATCGAATACAGACTATAGAGACAAGCATATTTGGACCAATAGCTAACAAGAAAAAAATGATTGATTCCTAACACCTTCAGAAACAGCACTTTGTAAGTTTTCATCAAAATTATCTATTTCCCAGCATCTTCTCATAAAAACAACTATATAGTCTCTAAGATATTGGACCAAGTGGTGTAATGATATAGTATGAATGCAATGGAAAGAGATATTGGAAAGTGTTAGAAAGAATACATGAATGAATCAACAGACATGTTAAAGTATACCTTTATGTTTTCCTTAACAAATAAAAGACATTTAAATAGCACTATTTCAATAGCAATTGAAATTATATTCCCTTATTGGGAAGTAAAATGCAATTTTTTAAAGGATTAAATAAATAATTTAAGGAGCCACTCAGAGTTGATGCATCTTTGGCAGATCCCATCCTGTGGCTAGCTGAATGTTGTTTGTCATGCTTTTTGGCGATTTTTTGATGGCAGTTGGCTGGACTGTGTTTTGGCTGAAGTATACAGGGCCTATTTAGTGCAGTATGTCATAAACAGGAGATTTTTTTAATGTGTCTATGACAACAGTGAAGCCTCCTTCTTCATGGCTCGCTGATGGTTTATTGCTGAGAGCTTAGCAAAAGGCTTAACTTTTTCTGCAAACCACATTTCTGGAACATTCAGCAAAGTATGTAAGAGGGTCTGCATTCAGGATTTACAGGTTTTGTATTTTGCTTTGACATTAGAGCAGAGGAGGGAAAGGAGAAAAAATAACTGAGACAATGCATGAGCTGACCTGAAAAGGCAGAAAGATAATTGCATTCAGAAGCCCTGGGATACTTCTTATATTCTGGTACACAAGTATGACATTAAGGTCATACAATGAATGCATACAAGTCATGCATTTAAGCTATGTCAAAAATTAGGTAGTTGTGTGATACAGGTGACTGGTCAGAAGAGATGAAGCCAAAGGTTTTCTGTAATAATCTGGCTGCCAACAACTGAAAATGACTGAGCAGAAAGATCAGAATATATTCTTGATTCTGAGACAATGATAACATGTAGTTTTACATCTTATCAGGCACGGATTTCTCACAAAGGCTGAAAAGCTTAAACCCCAGCACTGAACACCCTCAACACCCCCAACCTCATGATCTTACAGGATTTTCTGGAATGTGGAAAAAATACAGATAAATTTATGAAATAACTTGTGGCCAAGAGAGCCTATTTTTTCAGGAGACACTATGGGGGCTCAGAAGCATAAGGATTTAGCCCAGTGAATATAATTGTTTTCTATAAATGCATTAGTATGGGCAGATTGAAGAGAGGGGAAAAAAGCTATTTAGGATGAAGAACAATGCTGGCAGAAGAGGAAATGCATATTCAGTGACCATGAATACACTGAGGCTGAACTATCAGAGAAATGAAGGTCTGGAAAGCTTTCTGTAAGGAGCCCTGAGGGCCAAAAGCAAGCTCACATATAGTGAAGCTCACATGAAGCTTGCAAAGATGATGAAAAATATTGACATAAAAGCTTCAAAATCTGGGAGATTGGGCTAGATGATCTCCAAAATTCCTTTCAGTCTTTATTCCTATGTACACTAATTATAGTAATAGTTTGGAATTACAAAAAATAAAAGTAATGTTGTGACAATTTGGCAGCTTCCTCTAGACATCGATTTTGAGCAAGCTGAGTAGGCTAAAGATAAAGGAAAAGCTTTTTTGTCAAAGTGAAGTATGAAAATGAAGTCTGAACTGCTTGAAGAACATAATTCATATGTTAATTTCTTAAATAGCATTATTTTGTAGAGTGCATCCTGTCTCCGTAGAAAATGCTCAATTTGCATCAAAAACTTGAATCCTCACTTACTTTTTGGCTTTCAGTTGATTTTGTAGGACACCCATTGTGCTGTGTCATAAAAGAGGTAGCACATTAACACAAAATACTGATAACCAAAAAAGTGTGGGTGATCTTAAACATAAGACAAAATTACTTCAGTTCTGATTCTGTATTTGTGATTAAGGTGTAGTACATCTGATCTGGCTGCAGGATGGCTGGTGATTATTCCCTGGTAGCATTAATCATATAAGAGTCTGGGTTAAAAATTTTGATGTCCTCTGTCACACATAAACAGTTCACAGCAAATACTTCCACAGGCTACTAGAGAATAAACTGTGTGTTCCCACACTCCACAAAAGCCACAATGTGCTTCATGAAATCTCAATCTTTTGCATAAACATATGCCATGCAAATTAAGAGATGTAGAGCCAGTTCACTGTTGTCTAAAATGTTACTGAACGCCAGGTGAGCCACTGAAACTGTGCAGGTGCTCTTAGGTGCTAGCAGCAGTGAGATGACTTGACTCATCTTTGAATCCCTGCATCACATGTTCACTTGTATCACAAGCTGATATATGGTGTTAAAGCAGTGCATACAGGTATTTACTGCAATTTGTTTGACATGGTAATCATGTCAGATTTTTCTAAGCTGATTGGACCAGATACATCCCTTGCTGGAGAATGAAGGTGCTGGACGCAACCAGTTGCTGGGGACAGGAACACATATGCCACACCAAGTAGCATCAAAAGAGACTATATAGCTCAGAGCTTCCTATTTAAGTTTCTGAATCCTATTAGATATTTTTATGTAAATATAAAAAGAGAAAGACATTGGAATACAAGGAGTATATATAGTGTCTTCTCAAGGGCAGCAGGTCTCTCTCTCACTCCAAATGTAGGCTTTATTGTCTTTCCAGTAGCTGTAACTGACATGAATCTTGTCAAAACCAGATAGCAGCCATTTCCTCTCCCAAGAGAACCATTATCTTTATTTGAGACAAATCTTGTTCTGCCTACAGTACCAACCTGAACACAGCTAAGGAAGCTGCACACCACTCGTAAATAGCATTTCAATGTAAGTTCACGAGGAGCAGCTCTTAAGGTAACCAGGGACTTTGGAATCACTTAATGAAATTCTCAGTTGTGTCTTTAAATTAGGAGGATGAATTAAATGAACTTCAAGTGATTTGAGGTCAAAGCTTTTAACAATTTGGATTTGCTTGAGGAGCTGAGGCATTACTCAAGATTTCTTTGACATGTCCATATCAACACCCACATTGCTAGATGGACTGTCACAGTCAGCAAACTAATAATTGGCAGAATAAAATAAACCCAGGAAAAGCACAGACATTTCTGATGTGAGGCACAGACATTTCTGACATGAGGTTATTCTGTATTACCTATGTAAAAAAAGCAATTGTAGAGAAACAACAATAATTAAAACTTGATATGACAAGCTTTAAAAGAAATCCTAAACTGAAAATATTATTCAAGAGGAAAGTGGAGATAGAAATACTTCTGCAGTGCTATAAGGAAACCCACCTTTGTTTTTCTTGCTGCTGTTTTTATTCATTTAGTTAATATACAGAATACTGCTATGGTTTGTATTAAATCTCCCTGAAAATCAAAACGTAACACTGTTTTAGGATAGGTGGCTAACAGTCTCCTCCTGAGGTGTAAAACTGCCTCTCTCATGTGTCGCTACTGAATGGTACTATTTTGACTCTGGTGAAATACCAGTAAAAAAGATATGAGAGAATACCTGCTTGGTGGTGAAATTCAGCAAAAAACACCAGTACACAAGATTAATGAAAAAGTTTCACTGAAATTTTCTACTCCTGCATATGCCAGGTTCCCAAAGAGAATATACACACATATAGTGATCACAGTCTATTCACATGGGCAGAGGAGAAACTGGAGATAAAGCTCATTTTGAGCTGTGAGCTGTCGGCATAAACAGGGATTTTCTGACATTTCATTATTTTTGTTACATTTATGGACATTGAAATGCTTATAGTGAGATATCTCAATATTACATGAACTTTATTTTTGGCAGTTCATGTATAGTGTTATTGCTGTTTCATTATCACTTTCTGCTGTTACTCTGTTATTTAGTTGTTTTCGGGGGAGGATAGATGTAGTGTTTGAGAAGTGACAAGCCAATTTTTCAAGTTATGTTAAAAATCAATTTATAGAAAAGAAGTAAAGATTACTCCCCTCCAATACTAATTCCTCGGTCTTGAAAGAAATAATTTACTGGTCTTTTCATTTCCCTGGTACTTTAGTCACTGCAATGGTGAGTTGATGAGGGAGTGAACTCATTGTGAGTGCTCCATTTGGCTGAAAGATGCACATTTTGGTGTTAACAAACTTTACATCGATTTTTCTTTGAATGTAAGTTACAATTTAACATGATATTTTTTCCCCCCATGTGTCTCTTATCCCAGAATAATTTGAAGATGAATTGAAGATGTTTACATTTCTGTCATGAAGGGATATGTTACTATACATTTCTGAAAGAGCTATACTACGCACAGGGCAGTTACAGAGCAGATGACAGACAGCAAAATCACAGCCATTCTTATATGGTGGCAATAACTCATACTATACTTGTGTGATCTTCTAATAGCTTCCATGATGAGCACAATACTTCTATACCATTTTTTTTTCAATTTAGGAGTAGAAGTAGTCAAGTACAAATAATCTTTGATAGAGCAAATGGTAAAAATTGTTAATATCTTCTTGCTATGCATATATTTGAACCAAATTGTTAGACTGACTTTAAAAAAAAAAAAAAAAGAATATTCATTGAGCTTTACTGCATCTGGAGTTATGAAATAGAAAGCATACTTTAAAATAACATCTTCAATTAAGTGTCCTAGCAAAGAAATTGTGTAGTAAATATGGAAGCAGGGTTGTAGTGCAAGCCAACTTCAAAATAAAACAAAAACCTAACACTCCCTCTCCTCTAAAAAATCTAATTGGAAAGGTAACATAGCAAACATAGCAAAGATAAAAGTGTAACAACCTGTTGATATAGAACCTTTAATAGTTTCTTGCAGTGATGTCTTCTCAGACTGAGACCTAGAAATTTGCATACAGGGGGAGTTACAGAGAGATGATTACTACTGTAGGATACAGTATGGGTTGTATTTTGTATGTGGGTTTAATGTCTAAACAGGAAATGACTCTCTGCCTTATTGAAAGAAAGAAGTAAGCCTTCTGACAGTAACCCTTAACATGACTTATTTGCTAAGCTTATTTACTCTTCCAAATTAGTTTAGTTTTCTGACTGACAGCTATTTAAAAAGATTAAACAAAACGTATCTAATCACAGCTTGTCATGGTAAAACACATGGGTGGCAAGACATCATGCAATTATTTACAAGAGTTAAGTACACTAGCATTCATGAGACACATCATCTGAGCTTCTTGTTGCCCCTTCTTTAATCCCTTCACTGATATGCCTTATCAATAGGAATCTATTTCAAAGATGACCTCAAAGCTCAATTCTTCTATGTGTTTAATAATGCTATCTGACATGATTGCTGTCTTCACCACCTCCCTCCATCCTAGTTACCTGAATAATACACCACTCTCCTACAGCCTATAGTGTGCCCTTATTCTTTATGGGAGGCAATGTATGTTGGAGCTTTTTAGGAACTACTGTAGTGAATTGGTAAAGCAATATTATTATTATTGGGAAGAAAAGAAAAAAAAAAAGCCTGTAACCTGGTTTGGGGGCTTTTTGGGAAGATCTGTATGGATAAGTGAAGAGGGCAGATATGCATCTGTTATGCACAGTCTCTAAACCAGGATGTAGGTTCAGTACAGAAGCTTTCTAGTGAAAACAGGAGGCAGCTTCACCAAAATCAATGAAGAAACCCATTGTCTATGTATGACAAAACACCCATTGTTAAGTTACTTGGTCTTTTCACATTGCGCAATTCTAAGCTGATCAACATATGTTGAAATCAATGGTAAAATTCACATCAGCTAGGTTCTCACCTGATATCTTCCAGGTATATTTTGATGCTTACACTCAGTAGTCATACAAATAGGCTATGCTCTTCAGAAAAATAGTCATAAGTAACTACTACAACAACAAAAATTAATACAGTTTTTACTTTGTGTGCAGAAGATACAATTTACCATATCAAATACTTGTCATAAGTACTTATAGCTACTGCATCCTACAATATTAAATAATCCTCACATTATTGACCTCAATTAACAACACCAGCATCATCAACAAAAAAAACCCCTAGCTAGAGTAATAGGAAGGTAAAATGAGCTCCTCTTTCAAAAGAATGTTCTCTCTCCATTTTCCCTTTCTTGTGGTGGTCTTAATTTCCATCCCACATCACCCTAAGATGTAGCTCTGCACCAGCTTTAAAAATAGATTTCAGCAGTAGCAAGGCCAGCCGAGAAACGATTTTGCCTAAAATCATCGAAAAAGGATGACTGCAACCTGTGACCTTATGAGCCAGGTTGTTTATTTCTGAAAGCTATTGCTGAAATTTAAAACTTTACAACGTTTGCAATGGAAAGGATAAACTTCATTAAATTTACTTGAAATTAAAAATGTTATATGACAGTGAACTCTGGTAACAGGAGTAGTTTGCCAGCTTGCTGGAAGCTGAGAAAGATACCTGATTTAATTTATTGCTTAAAAATATTTAATATATAAAAGTACTGGACTTTCATTATATGCATGTCTTAATATAGTGTTTTCACTATAATTCTCAAATCTTCTTTGTGGGTTGGATTTATTATCATTCTCAAATTCAGTGATAAAAGTATTCAAAAAACTCCTGGGCCATAAGTACCTTCCTGAAGGTAGTACCCTCTAGAACTAGAGCAGCCACTTGCTCCTTTATCCATAAAAACAAACATTTGGATTTTGGTCCATGTAGGTATAGTCGGAAAAAACTTTGGAATATTGCCATTTTAATTATATGAAAGTGCTCCATCTACAGCATGATAATTATTTGCAGGCAATCTACTTATAGGATGGTGAGTCATCTTGCAACCGAAATAAGAAAGCAGCAAAGCTTGGAGAGAACACATCTTGACTTGTTCCTCGTTTATATCTCAACAGAATTAAAATTTCTGCTCCTAAAACATAAAGCATCTGGGAGTATGGATCTTTTTAACTCACACACACTGACCTCCCACCAAATATAGAAGAGACGATGCTACAAGGAAGCCGTAGAGATGCCTGTTTCTGTCATCAGTTTCTCATGAGTGAGTGTCTTAGTGTTCTCCCTTGGAAGTTCTTTTGGCTGTAACAGCAGTGGCTACAAGAATCTACAGAGCGGAAACAGCAGATAGAAGGTCCTATAGTAGCACTGACCCCACTCCACCTGCACTGAGTTAAGAACCTCCTGCTTCAGTCACCCAAGAGAATGGACACGATGCCTTTGAGTGGATGAGGGTGATCACATCAATGTTTGCTCTTAGCTTTCAGCTGCATCCCAAGTGAGGAATTCTTCAGGTCTGGGTGCTACAAGGGCTGTTGGGAACAACAGTGTTGGTTGCCTCCTCCCTATTCCCATAATCAATTACCTTATTTCCTGAAAAAGAGGTTACATTATCTTTAAAAATGTTTTCATTGAAATGTTTTAATTGAAAATGTTAGAATGGAAGATTTCATAAATCTTACTTTAATCTTTCTGCTGAGAAATGCTGGCATTTAAAATTTCCTTCTAGAAAAACATTTTTAAAAAATTAGATGAGAAATCCTAAGAAATAGAAGGTCTAAAATCAATTAATTCAGTGAAGAAGTGATGAACATGCAATCAAAATAAAGAATAAGGAATTCGTCTGTGTTCTTATTCTTGAGAAAAAATTCTGTAAGCATGAATAACAGGAAAATTAGGAGCTGCAATCAGCAAAACGCATGCTTTGTCATCAGGTACATGACTATACCATTAAGAAAATGTTTATCAGCATCTCTAATTTTTTGCTTAGTACAAATATAAAATTGACGCTTTCTTTGATTAAGTGTATTTGTGACTCATTTTGAATTTACAAACACATTAGTCACAAAAATAATCTAATATCTATGAGAGCCTGGTTATCATTTTTCCAACATTCAGTGTTTACCCGAATAGCAAAGCACTCAGAACAGAACAGTGAGGTGTTTCTCCAGTTCTATAGGGCAGATTACAACTGTAGACATGTCAAAATGTGCCACTAGGAATGTTTCTACTCCAAACACACTCATCCATACTCATCCACCTATGGATAAAACATGAAGATTGATTTTTTGCAAACTGTCCCTTGCATTTCATAGCACAAAAGCAACTAAACTGAGGACATGATTAGGATCTCGGCTTTGCCTGGCAATGCCAGAAGAAGTAGGCTCTTAAGAAAAAGAGGCAAAATAGCCCAAAAGTTCAGAGATGCTCTCCATTGTCTAGAGTCTATTTAATATTTGTTCATATTTTCAGTCAACACAGGGAGGTGGCTGTTATCATTTAGCATTTGGGGTCAAGACTAGTGGCCTGACGCTGGTTTGAATCACCCAGTCAGAGCTGCAAGGAACCGCTTACAATGGCTTGCATCAGGAAGCCCTCATACTCACGGTGCTTCACAGAAGAGGACATTTGTGAATGTCTGTCTCAAAAACCAATATAAATGTATGGATCTGCAAAACATTTGATATCAGGAATCAGTGCTGCAGCACAATTATCAAAGCTTTTGGGTAAGGAAAAGTTAATGAAATACAACTAGATTGCAAATTCTAGTTTTATACATATTTATAGCTTGGCCATTATAGTAGTAATGAGAGCATGGCAGTGGCAGGTTAGGACAAACTTTGAATTCCTGCCTGGAAATTGGTCACAACTTTGCCTCCACACAGACAAGTCTAGGAGGTACGTAGAGGCTACAAAGCATCCAGTGTAGGCATGGAGTTGAAAAAATGCTTTATGTCCTGCTTTTGGGTCTGTGTTGTTTCTGTCGAGCTGTCATTAAATTGCATGCAAGTCAGGGTCACAACCTAAACGCTGAGGTTCAGCGAGCAGCTAAAGTACCCATGAGAAGGAGCCATCAAGGTTTGATATCATGAATATTCAGCGTTAACATAAGAATGGTGCTGGGGCTGGAAGTTTGAAAGTCACACTTTCTCCCAGCTGCTCTACTTAGCAGACACATCTACACCCCAATGTCTCCAGGTGAAGAATGTTGTTTCTTTCTTGGAAAACATTTTCAAAATAGCACACTGGATTACAGCACTTCAGGTCAAGGGACATTATGCAAAATTTTCTAATACATGTGTGCTGTGTCCAAGGTGAAGACCCAGTACACGCTGCCGACACTTTGCAACCCCAGGACTGGCAACTATGACATACTGATGTCTCACAGCTACCACAGAGGTCAAACCAGGGTTCTAATTGTATATGGTTCTCCTCAAAAGGATGCCAACAATGTCCGAGTGTTTCAAACCCAAGTAACTTTTCCCTCTGAGCTTCAGGGCAGAAGCAGTTCACTGAACACCTATTGCTTAGGGTTTGACAGTAAATTGAATGTTTGAAGAATAATTCTTCTCTGCCACAGGGAGTACAATCATATCAATACAGGAAAGCAAAAAAAGAAAGAAAGAAAAAGAAGAAAAGGGAAAAAAAATCCAACCCATAATTCTGTTTATTTTCTGGTATTTCAAGACTTTTCTTCTATAGAAAACAAATCCCTAGCAAATCAAGAGACACTTGATGTAAATTATCCAAAATCATTGTAAGAACCATTGTAAAGTAGGTAATACAGAGTGGTATAAAGGTATATACATGTCTCTGTATGTGTGTTCATGTGAGTCAGGGCATGTTAAATTGCTTTCTTAGTGCTCTCCTGTTATTGCAATATTAGCAGTGCCTTTGTGAAAATCATGTTTTTCCTCAAGTACAATAGTTTCCTGTTGTTGATTGGAACAGTCAAATTGTACAGCCATCTATGACATTACAATTTCTTGCTAAGTTTTATTATGACATAAAATATTGAGCATGAAAACCCCCAGCTGTTAGTGAGCAGTGGAAGTAGGGAACTTGCTCCAGAGAATAACCTTACTCATGTCAAAATCTTTTTTAATAATGTTTGAATAAGAAAGCATGTGATGCAAATCTAAAAGGCAATGGCTATCTCAGCCCAATCTTCTTTTTCATGTTAGATCATCAGCAGATCGTGGTAAACAGCAGACTAGCTGAATTAATTGTATTTTTCTTTCTGAGCTAGAGGACTCTTCTTTTGCAGATAAACCTAGCTGATTATCAATCACCACAGCACTCTCGGGTGCTCCAGAGACCGCTGAACCACTTATTATGGTTTGCTTTTTCTGTGAGAGTGGAATATAGACAAATTCTGCTGCCGCTCAGGAAGTCTCCATTAGTGAATTTTATAGATAAAGAAATGTATCTATATAGTGATTTTAAGCATTTTTTCCCTCATAACATTACTTGAAGTGACAGAACTGCAAGATAAGCAGGTATTTTGGAATTAAAAAAAAATACTCACAGAAGATGTTATAGTTTCATTATTCCCTTTCCTTTTCATTGTTCCATTTCCTTCCAGGTGTGCTCACAATGGAGTTCCTGTTTCAGAAGGCAGAAAGTATGGATTCAGAGGCCAGGAGGTGCCTGCAGACAGGGCAGGTGAGACCCTGATCTCAGAGGAGCAGCAAGGGAATGCACCGCACTTGTTACCGGGTGAGTAACTGCACTTTGGGCAAGCACTATCCTATTATAGGAACCTTTTAACATCTATACTGAGGAAGCAAATTATTAAGGGTGAATGGCAAATGAAAACATTTCTGCAGAAGACAGTGGTAATTTTCATAAGACAGAATGATGCAGAGAACAGAGCACTAGACTCATGACTTGGAGTCCTTACATCATTATCAGAAAGACAGACATTTTTAGTTTTTATTTTTTGAAAGTAGTTTCAACCTTTCTGACAATGGGAGAGATTATCTATGGAATGATGAACATTAATACATCCTATCCCTACCCCTACCACTATTAAAAAGCCTTTGCCTTGGTGACATTACCAGAGCTAGCTGTAGATGAATAGTCTTCCTTCTTTTATTTCCAGAAGATGATGTAAATTGCTTTTGAGGTTTTGATGTATCAGGCTCATGCTGGACTCACATTTGGCAGTAAAGTCAGGTTTGTCATTATATTTTTTTCCACAGATACTGTATGAGGCATTCCATGTATATCATATGTTCCACGTACATTCATTTGTTTTATGCACTAGTTGCTAGAGGACAATAAGAATTTTATATTCCCTTTGAAAAGAATTCTGCCTCTGGTCTAATAAGAACATATCTTAAAGCCAGTGTTCCTGATCCTTTACTGCAGCTTGTGTGACAGCTTTATCTATCTATTAAGAATATACCTACCTGAGAAATTACTCTCAAAGTGGTACATTTCATAGCATATTTTCACCTTTAAGAAGAGGTGGTTTAGAGCTGCAGGCAGAGGTTACTAAAGCCCGAGGGAAAAGTACTTAATAGCAGTTTTCTGCAAAATATATGTATTTGAATTTTTGTCAAGACCTTGGCAAGATCATATTGCCACCTTTTCATCCACTGCCCTTTTTTCCCCCACCCCTTTCACATAAAGTTTTCCTGTTCAGACAACTGCAGCCTTGTGGTGCTAGTTACTACAGGTTTTCAACCTGAGGAAGTGAATTCCCCAGCTATAAACTTCCAGATTATGAGCCTGTTCTTCCTCAAGCTGTGCAACATCAGACCTGTGCTTGACTTAGCTGCTGGCTCACACTAAACCGAGGAGATGCAGTGCTGTTTGTAATTCACAAAGGGAGACTTCAAAAAAAACCCCCAGTGTAAGTACCCACTACAGAGAAAGAATTCAAAGATTTGCTCAAGGTGCCGTTTTAGGGGGAAGAAATAAAAATGTAGAACTAGCAGGACACTTAGATTTTTCTATTTTTTTTTTCTTTTCCATTTCTAGTTGGGAGAAATTTAATCAGTTTATCTTATATATCCCAAAATGTAATGACTGGCAGCCATTGAACCTTAAGCAACACAGAGCACAGAATGGGGTTTTTAATATCAGAGTGTGACAAGAGTAATATTCTGAAACACTGACATCTCGTGGAATCCTGTAGAAATAGCAACATTCTCCAGAGAGGTTCTTGGTGTACTTTTCTAAACAAAGATCAAGCAGAACAGATGATGCAAAAGGGTCAGAATATATGAACGTTGTCTCTCTCATTTAAAAACCAAAAATGAGAGATCAACTTTCTAGATATGTAATTAACAAAGAACAGTATAGAATTAGCTTCAAAAAATACTAGGGTAAATGCCACGGTAAACAGTGCTAAGACGAAATAGTTACGAGTATTTTGTAATTATTTAGGAATCATTTTTCCATTAATGCTATTACTAAATCAGGCAGCCTTTTAGGTAACCACAATGGGATGTGTAACGCCAGTAAACTACGTCAGTAACAGGTCACATAATTAAAGGGCAAAAAATCATCCTGGAAACCACAATGACGATTTTGAAGTGGTTTCATTATGGGGGTACGTTGCAAGGTGACAGCCATTAGGCTAAAACAGTAGTGTATTCTTGAACAAGGGGAAAATTATTTCCATACTGCTTACAATAAGGAAGATGGTGTTAAAAAGGTGTTCTGTTCCCACCTCTTCAGAATCAGCCCCAGAGATTTAGGCAAATAACCTCATCTAGCATTTAGGTAACAGCAAAGTCCTTTTTTGGTTTTTGGCTTTGGGGTTTTTGTTTGTAATTTTTTGTTGTTGTTGTTGTTGTTACTGTTTGGGTTTTTGTTTTGTGATTGGTATAACTAGAATACATCTTAAAGACTTTTGATCTTAATTGTCAAATTATAGTAGAGTTGACATCAACCACAACACCCCAAGCAAATCACTTACAGTCACTTACAATGAGTTTTTATTTGGTTTTACAACCTATCTGCATACCCACTGGCTACCCTTAATTATCTCTCTGGTGGTGGTATTTAGAAAGGACTGTTAAAAGACCATGAAGCCATCATTCTAGACAATTCAGCCAGCTTATCTCCATTATGGTTTTATATTGTTTATATGTATTTCCTCTCTTATCTCTGTTTCACCAATCTTGTCCTTTGCCAATAGCTGCCTAGGACAGCATTTCCCATTTGGTTAACTTAATTCTAATAGAGATGCTTTCTTGCCAGCTGCCAGAAATTGGACTGATACAGGCACCAGAAAGATAATGAGTATAGACTGTGCTGGAAATAAGTGTTTAGCATCACTCACTGCATGTAACCCAAACTCAATGTTAGTAAAAGAACATAAAGACAGACTGTGGGGCAGAACCAGAAGAAGAGGTTGCATTAGCTCTGCCAGTTTTAGTCTAAATTCTAAGTCTGATATAGTAACATTGGTTTTGTCAATAGCAAACAATCTGCTTTTCTGTGTTCTGGAATTTTCTCTGCCACATGGAGAAATGAAAGATCATCATTATTTTACTAATAGGAGCAAGGGCTAAATGTAAAAAGCTTGAGGTGAAATCAGGTAGGTTCCTTTAAATCCTCATGAGAAAGAAACACTTGAAGTGGAACCAATGCTACAAGCATTGTAGAAACCTAATTTTCTCCATTCATTTCATGTTATAAACTGGGATTACCCCAGATTTGTCACTATCACCTGAAAATACAAAAACCACGGTTATCAAAGTCATTACCAAAGTCTTTTTCTTTTACCTGCTGTGATTAGCAGGAAGGTGGGAATTCTGCTATCATAGAACTTCCTCCCTATGATCCTCAACTTCAAGATATTTAGGAGGTACCTCAGAATAGCACAAAAGCTATAAATGTTGAAAAACAGTCAATTATCTGCCAGAAGATATTCTTCTGCAAAGGATTCTTCATTTTTAGATATCATCATGTGAAAATGACCTTTTTGGGCTGTTTTCTTCCACAAATAATAGACACTGTTCTTGTTGGAGAAGAGTAATAAGTAAAAACTACTTGGAAACTAAAACTTTGAAGTTTCCACCAAGGAGAAAAAATGTGAGAAATGAGTGATTGTTATACCGGTTTAGGAGTAGAAGAGCACTTTACAAGTTTTTTCTGAGACTAATTAGCCATATAATCCTAAGCCTTAACGGGATGACTCATATTCTTTAGATATACAGCTTTAAACTGTTTTTTTTCACACACCATTACTATGTCTGAAAAAGAGATGTCCCTTTTTGGATTCCTTCATGGATTTTGTTAATTATTCCCTTTGTATCATCAGAACTATAATATGTCTTCTCTCAGAGTTGAAAGACTGTTGTTGTTTAACCCCAGTCAGTAGATAGGACCACACAGCCACTCACTCACTCCCCCTGGTTGGGGTTGAGGAGAGAATGAGAAAACTGAGAAAACTCATGGGCTGAGATATAGGCAGATTAATAAGTAAAGCAAAAGCCACACACACAAAGCAAAACAAGGAATTCATTCACTGCTTGCCATCTTCAGGAGACTGTTCAACCATTTCCAGGAAAGCGGGGCTCCATCATGTGTAATGATAATTTGGAAAGACAAACACCAAACACCATCACTCCAAATGTACCTGTCTTCCCCCCACCCCACTCCACCCCTTTTCTTCTTCTTTCCCCAGCTTTATATTCTGAACATAAGATCACAAGATATTGGAATATCCCTTTGGTCATTTGAGGTCAGCTATCCTGGCTGTGTCCCCTCCCAGCTTCTGGTGCCCTCCCAAGCCTGCTTGCTGGTGGCGTAGTATGAGGAGCATAGCTTAGCAAAACAGCTTAGCAAGAACAAAAAGCACCAGCGCAATATCAACACTCCTCATCTCAAATCCAAAACATAGCAGTATACCAGCTGCTTAGTAAAACGTTAGCTCCATCCCAACTGAAACCATGACATAGACTTAAAGACTTCTTTCCCCCTAAATTATCTTGTCTACTCAGAAAATGAACTTTGCTTTCTGTGCAAAATGTAATGTGCCACAAAACTTCTCAGACTTCACAAAACTTTAACACAGAGTAAGAAGAAATAAACATTAAATATTCTGATAAGCCCTTTTCAAATTTCAATGTATTGATCAGAGGTCAAGTGGATTAAATATTTACCATGCGCCTATGTTTTGCATCACTGCTCATATATTACAAATTTTGCGTTTGTATTTAAAGAAAATATAGACCTACTGAATGGAGGCAATGACCTAGTGACAGACAACAGAAAATTTAGGGGGTCCCTAGAGAAGATGGATGCACCCAGATCCCCAAGCTTAGATGAGAGTCATGTACAGTTGTATGAAGACCATCTCAATTAGAATAAATAACAAAGGACACCTCTACAATAGAAAAGACTGAATTATGCCCATGTTCAGGAAGGACATGGAAGATCCAGATCACCCTCACTTCAGTCACTGGAAAGATCACAACACAAACCTAGTGGCAAGAAACTCTTATTCTTTCAGGTGGTCTTGTACAGAACCTCAGAAGTTGTCTGCTGGCTGTCAGAGGTCTAGAGACTACATTATTGAGCTACCGGTCTAGGAGAGATGTGTAGAGGGACCATGTCTACAAGCTTTCTTACAACAATAGAATCTGTAATCCAGTTTTGTTAATCATAGATGTAACTGAGAAATATATGGATTTTACTGCAGCTAAAACCAAAATATTACAGCTGCTGAAAATCAAACATAAGTATATGGAAATATGTTAGAAATCTGGAAACAGATAAAAATAATTTAATAAAAAAATATAATGGATGACAACAAAAGTAGGAGATAATCACAAACTGAACCACATGAATGAAAAATATTAATAAAATAATTATTTTCTTTAAGAATTTACACAGTACAGGTATTGAAAGAAGGAACATATTTGTTGCTTTGCTGGAACTTCTTGATATCTGCAAATTCTATCTCTGTGTCCTGCAAATCTTCCAGGCGACTTGGTTGTCAGAGTACATATTGTTTAGTGTACTTTTTCATTTGGATTTCAATAATGCAGAGTATGCTTCTACTTCTGTCATTTGTGGTAGGTTGTGAGCTCTTCAAGCTGAGAGAAAGAGTGGTGGTGTAATGAAAAACTGCAAATAAATTCTCTTATCTCTATTTCTCCTTTCTATTTCTTTTGTGTCTATCTATCCATAGAGAAAGACTGTGTGCTTGCTGTTGAGAAAGAGGCATATTGATCTGTGCCAGTGAATGATATGCTGAGATCACTGCTTGAATAAACATACCAAGGAAAGTAAAATACATTTACAAAAAAGCAAGTTAAGCAGCATGCTACCAGGAAATTATCTCACCTACTTCCAGGTGAACTCAGTGTGATACCCTCAAGAATTTTTGACATGAACTTTTGTGAGATGCACTGGAAGGGCCCAACCTCTCTTCAAAGGATCCCAGTGAGAGTGGCCTAGTTAGACATATACATCCATACTGTAGTCCATTTAAAGTTAAGTTCCAAACTGTCTACTGGTATCAGTAGAAACTTACATGCATAAATGCCACTGTGATACAACCCTCATAAGCTTCAAAGATTCAGAAGCAGTGTCTGATTGTACAAAGCACTGAGACCCAGATCCCCAGGGTATCCAGGCACTTATCTCCTGTTGAAGGGAATTAAACAGAAGGAATCAGAGGGTGATGCTGAAACTCCTGCAGGCTTAATTTACATAAGTGCTGAGGTTCATTTCAAGTCAGTGACAGCTATGGTCCTCAGCATGTCCTTTTCTCAGAACTTTAACCTCTAAATGAGTTTTAAAACTCAGTCTTTCTTCACTGAGCACAGATGAACACAAAATCTTTTCAGAAATAATTTTCATTCTGATTTGTCTTCAGGCAGAAGACAATCACTTAGTACATACTCTTTATGATTTATGAAATACATTTAGTTTCTCCTTTTCTGTTAAAGTAAGTTTGTACTAATTATGCCTAAAAAGAAATAAAGCACTCTCTCAATATAAAGGATTATGAAATAAGGAAAAGTGCAGAAATTATAATGAAAGATCACCATTAAAAATTAAAACAGGTATACACACATACACAACTGCATGGTTTTCTGTAGTATCTGAGCTACATTTTTCTGCATTTACTTTCCTAACATCAGCAACAGGAGTGTGTATACGTCTATTATATCCTCCCCTCATTTTCATTACAGTAGTAGTTCCAAGTAGTTCCAAGTTCCATGTTCTACTTCCTCAAGTGTTCCAGTCATAAGACACTTACAGAGCTACTACAGCATGACAGAAATTTCACACCCTTCCACCTGTGCAAAGCTGTTTTCCTCCTTTTCTTCCCTTTTCAGATAGGGCATCACTGGTAGGTAGTATCTCATCCTAATGAATTTGGACTTTAAACAGGAGTTGTGTTGAGTAGCCTTCTCTTCTTTCGGAGTCTTTGTGAGACTCTTCATTCAAATTATTTATATGGATACATATTTAAAGTCTCCAATTACAGATTTGATGAAAATATTCTTTCCTAGAGCATCTGTGGAATATCAGGAAGATGCTTAATTATGAAGTTCTTTAAAATGCAGAAGATCAAGCAAGTACATGAACAAGGAGTTATCATTCCCAACACAGTAGCGTGCAGGGAAAAAAAGAAAGGCTCTGAATTCCATTAAGTAATCAAGGATTGATTAAATATGTCTAGCATAGTACTAGGCCTATGAAGAGTATTGTTGTATAATTTTATGAGTCATTCATATGCTTGGGCCATACAATTTGGTTCTAGTAAGAATTATGAGTTCAGCTGGGAAACACAATGAATGCAAACATTTTATAATTTAAAATCTTTAAATTTATTCCCAATAGCTATAATGAGCATTAGCTGATGCCTGCCGTAGATCCCAAGGATAGTTATAATATTTGATCCTGGAAAACAAATTTACAAGACAATAACTAATATCCTTGGCTTTGAACAGGTAATTTCAAAGTAAAATTGGAAATCAGATAGGATATTTAACACTGGATTTAACATTATTTGAATAATGCAACAGTTCAGAGATAACTTTAATTTCCTTTCAGAAAGAACAGTAAAACAGAGCAGTTGCTTAAAGGATGGAGAAAACAGGGAAGTGGCCTTTTTCTTTAAAAAAAAAGCATTTGAAAGACTACGGGAATATATTTTCCTACAGTACAAACCCAATTCTTTGTACACCTCATTGTATTTCCTAGGATAATAATAAGGAATCTCTCAAAGGAAAAACATATTGCTCATATTTTAAAAATTCGTACTGTCTGACCTATTCTGAGCACATAGTGAGTAATTCGCTCTGTTCTGTGATATCATATATGTCATTCTGATTGACCACTATGTATTTTAATAGCAAAAATTAACTAGTTAATAATAAGCACAAAGCTTCTATCTCCAGGACTATATAAAGAAAAGAGAAATTCCTTGGGGATAATTCCAATTACTTTGGCTGCTACTATCGATTTTTTTTTTCTCTGATGGAGAATGAAAGAAAAGGATGTTTTTTGTTTTTTTCCCTGAAGAAAAATGTGGTCAGCTCTGCGTGTTAATAGATTATTTTTCTTTGACCCCAAGTCTGACAATCAGTTGACCCAAATACCAGGAGCAAAAGACACCAGCAAGAAATCGAAGGGTGTCTGATGAGCAGGGGTTGCTCCACCTCCGGCAGCTGCTAAGGTTACTCTCCCTGCTGTCCCCTCTGCCCTCCATGTACGAATGCCTGACCTGTTTGTCAATCAGCTTTAAATTGCCACAGTTAAGAGCAAAACATTTTGGAGCTTACCAGAACTAGGGATGTTTATCTTAAAATGTCATGTTGTAGTTGATGCTCCCATATCTGTGCATGGGGGATAAGGGTAGACAGCCAGAGCTGTAATTGTCAGAGTCTCAGACAGATATTCCCCCTTACCTGTCAGATGTTACAAAGTGGATCCTTCATGTCACTTTCATATTCAGAGGAAGGAGGCATAAATCTCAGTAAAATAGGTAGCCAGGCAGAAGAAAAAGCCCTTCCTGGCCTTTAGAGTATGACTAGCTGAAGTTCTGCAACATGAGAGTTTACTTTAGTCATTATCTTATTAGACTTGCAAGTATTATAAGAATAAAAGCAATGCCAAAGCTCTTATTTTAAAGGATGGGAATGTCTAGAATAATCCACTGAAGCTNGGGAGGTTTCCTGCTTTTGAAGTATCATAGTGAAGTAACTCAGTGTTGTAGGCTAAGGCAACAACAAAAAGAAGTCCTCCAGAATGTTTAGCCTCCACAACAATACCAGAAGATACAGAATTTACACATTTACCTTCAGTTCTCAGAAAAATGAGACAGTTCTTAGAAGTCCTCCACCATTTTTTCCAAACTGCTCTAGTGTTAATTACCTTCATTAATAGGGCACTGTGACATTTTTCCAGATGGAATTTGTCTTATTTCAGTTTATATCCCTTGGATTAAAAGCCCACTTTCTCATACCCAGGATAAAATTCCCTTGTGTAAGTAACTAAAAGAAGTTAATACTTGCTCTCATTGTTAATGAGCACAACCAACTGAGCTGCATAAGCCTATAAGACTTGTTTTCCAGTGCCTGTGTTATTATTGAATGCAAAACTTCTGTGAATTTCGGCTAATAAAGTTGGACTCCTTGTTCTGGCAGCAGTTTTACCAGTTCTGTAATCAGCAGGAAGATAATTTCTCAACTTCTGCTTGTATTAAGACACATGATATTTTATTACAGCCATTTAATCAGGCAATTAAATTCTTCCAAGTATTACATTATTCAAAGTGTCTGCTTCACCAATATGTGCATCATCCACAGCCTCCAGAAACACAGAAACTCATCGTCTAATCTATTGAACTAGGCTAGAAGAGGCACTCCTTTAGAGCTAGGACTAGCCCATTTTACAACTCCATTAACAACTTTAATAAAACTGTCAGCAAGCTATTTCGTAATTCATCCAGCCTCGTATCTTAGCATTATTAATTGTGATTTAATGAGACATCTTGTTCAGTATCTCAGACAAATCCACTCATTTCACCCCCTGTTGACTTTATGAAGCAAACTTGCAACTTTGCAATTATTTGACAATACTTTAATGATTTCTTTCATCTGCCTTTTCAACAACCACAGCTGAATTATGTCACAGAAAAACCTTGTAAAATAGGCATGTGTATTTGTTAGTATCAGTGTATTTAACGGGGTATTTTTCTTAATTTCAGCCTGAAAAGATCACTTACAGGATCACTGATTGATTTATCGATAGGAAAGAAGCAGTTTCCTAAAGCAAATAGAAAACCTGTACAGATGGGTCACAGTGTGAAAGTAACTGAGTAACTCTTAGAACTTAATGGTTTCTCTGCTGAATTACTTGAAGGAGTTGGTTGTAGGCTCTGCAGGAAACAAGTCTCTGTTACACAGAGGTATTTCCAACAGATCATTGTTTATGGCAAATAAAGCTCCTTTATCATTCCAATGCTGATAGTCCCCAAGGGCTTTCCAGGAGATGGGTGTCACTTAAGGACTGTTATAATCTCTTAAAACTAAAATCAGTGGGTAGTGTCTACAAGAACTACTCCAATAACAAAAGATTTTAAGAATCAAAAAGCACCTACGGAAGTGGCCACTGCCACTAACAGAGTAGCCACTATCTTCTAGATAGGAGGGTGAAAAAAGCTATAACCTAATTGTTTTTAGAACAAATCTCCGTAGTTTGTCCTGCTACAGATTCCATTTGAACATCTGAACATCTAAGGTCACTGAATCATGTCATTGTCAGTAAACAGATGATAAACTGACCAAATCCTGGCTTTCCCTTCAACTCCCTTGTTCCAGTGCCCCTTGCCAGGGGAGCATCCTCTTTCTTCACCTGTATTTCTAAGTTACCAGTTTATGTTCACACTTACTTCCTTTGTAGATTGATCTTGATCAGATTCTGTCTCTCATATCCACTCCAGAGATGGCTCTTGTCTCTCTGTGTCTACAGCTGAAGGGCCAAGAAGTCACCTTTGTAAGAGCTTAGGTTTATCTACTTTCCCCCTTCCCATCAACTGTATCAGGAAACTGGAGTCTCTTGACTCTCTAAAGAGCAAATAGACAGTATCCGAGCCCTTGATTGCTATTATTCTTCCCCTGTACCACTGCTTTGTATCTTGGGCAATATTCATGCTCAAGCTGACTTTTCTATTTCTTGTTCCTACCTTCCAGTATGAGCTGTCTTCCTGCGCATTGGTTCTGTTTCTGTAGTTCGCTTTTGCTTCTGCGATCTGTCTGCTGCTTGTCCTATGTTCTGTCTCAAGATCTAAGGAGACATTTTTTTTTTCTACTAAAATGCAGCAAAATAATCTTCTAAAAATCCTTCCTCCCCCCTCCCTCCCCCCCAGATATGAAGGTCAGGTCTTTAATATCAGTTGCTGCAACCTCTTTTCTTTTCTTTTCTTTTCTTTTCTTTTCTTTTCTTTTCTTTTCTTTTCTTTTCTTTTCTTTTCTTTTCTTTTCTTTTCTTTTCTTTTCTTTTCTTTTCTTTTCTTTTCTTTTCTTCAATTTCAGATCACTGTATAAGTATTTTTCTTCTATTCTCTACATTAAAACTCTTGGTTTTTACACTGGCACAAGGCTCGGAGTCCAGTTTCCCACCTCTCAAATACCTTTTCTATTATCACACTATTCACTGAATATGGAACTAATGTCTTTCACAAATAATTTCGTGGATCTCCCCTACCATTTTCTTTTAAATATGATTTCAAGAATCAATTCCTGAAAGATTTCTCTTAGTTACCTGGAGGTGAAAAATTATATATGTATATTTGCTGCACTTTACTAAATATGGCTGTAGATATAACATATGTGGATAAATGTGTATATACATATATATGTACATTCACATGTTTGTGCATACATGAAGACACATATATATGTCATACACAAATATGTGTAGACACTTTGTGTCTTCCCACACTTTTCAAGTGCTGCTTTCCATGGAGCCAGGAGAAAAAGGAAGTTAATAAGATCACTATCCACGTTTATCATCAGCCTGCCATTTCCCTTGAGCCCTCTGTTCCTTGTGCTCTCAGTTCTCAGCACTTCAGAATACAGGTCATGTAATGCTACATTTCTTGACACTGTCTAATGTTGTGGCAGTGACCTCTGGGTGTTACAAAAATATAAATAATAGTAGCAACGTCAATAGTGACTGAGAGAAAAAAAAATCAAAATTGCTGATCCAAGCAACATGAAATGCTGCTGTCAGAGAAAAAATTATGTACATTGAAGTTTTCAAAACACATGCATTGCTTTACGCCTGCTGTGAAGAAGATTGTGATTTGAGTTCCATTAAAGGAATTCACTGGAAAGCACTAAAGTTTATCATCAACCAAAATGAGACTTCAGAATCAAACTCTAATTTCACTTTAACAAATATAGACATGGAAATATCCACTTTGAATAACCTTCCTTAGAGAAATATCCGCTACATTTGGCATTTTGCCCTATGCAATAATTTAGAGACAAAATACGCATAGACACTAATACTTGGTGTAATAACAAATTATCTTAATTGTCTTTTTTGTGCTCCTAAACATAGCAGTCATAGTGCTGACAGTTTCTTCTGATGAAGGAGGTTAAAGAGAACTACAGCCTTAATATCAAGTGTCTTAGAAATACTCTTTGTCCAAAATCTTTTTAACATATGAATAGAAGAGAAGCTATTCACACGCATGATCCTACCAAACAAAAATGATGTTTGGACACACAAGAGATGAAATCAGCTGCCTGACCCTCAGCTGTCCTTTTAAGCAAATCCACCATGAGAAAACATCCAGCAGTTAAGTGTGCCAAGATAATAGTCAGAAAAAAAGCTAAAATTGTTACCATCCAGATGGTATTATGGGAAAAAAATACATACCGGTATTTTGCATCGGTGTCATGCTGTTGCCAAGCAATTTCATTGGTGTTATCTCTCTGCCAGACCAAGTAAAAGTACAGCATGAAGACAACATATTAAATACCAAAAACATAATATAATTGTTTCTAACACTATAGTTCTCCTGAAAACAGATTGATATCTGTGAAAACCATATGCCAAATTAGAGAATGAGTGCTTTTTCCGCTCTAATTGGAATTATAATTTAAAAGTATTAAAGCAGTAGCCATTCACTAAGAAAATCAGCATATCTCCTTTTATAGATCTTATAGACACCAGTGAGGGCAAAAGATTGGTGACAATGTCAATAAAGTAATTAATTGCAAAAAATATTTATTTTTGGGTAAGCAATGCTTCTGTATCATCTGAGCTCAACATTCAGGTTGGAAGGAGGATTATCTGCAGTCCCCAGTAAACTAGCTAAGGATTAAAGATTAATTATTATGGTTATGGTAGTTCAAACAAAAACCACAAATATTTTGTACTGCTAGAAGGAGAAATAATTGCAAAAAACCCTGTATATTGTCTTACAGAACTTTTCTTTTTTGGCATGACACACCATCATATGTCATTGATGTCATAATTTGTTTTCTGCTCTCAAATAGCATCTTTCTCAGAAGGATTCCACACTTCATTTCCACTGTAGTTCTTTCTGAGTACATGAAATGGCCAAAGTTAATTTCTGCCTTCTAGAATCTCCTTCATACTAGCAGAGTCTGACAGTAAATATGTATTGCCCCAAGCCATTGCATATACTACAGGTTGAAGATTATACTGAAAATATTGGTTTCATATTTTTTAGATGAAAAGGGTATGCATAGTGGTGGTACTTGTAATGTCCTTATTTAAAAAAAAAATCAGCTTTAAAGAGCTGCATATCCCACGGCTTCAGATGTCCACAGTAAAGATGAATTATTGCATATTATTGTGTTCAGTTGAAAATAACAAATTTTTGACATTCAAAAAAATATTGTTTTCATGCATATTTCACTAATTTTAAGAGGAAGTTGTCACAGTAGGATTCTTTCATTATGCCTGATTACTTTCCTAATAAGTAAGGTGTTGATTGTCCTACTTTCCAGAGGAAATAAACAAAAATTTGAGAAGAGTTTCCAAACAAATCAAAGGTCAGTTTATCTTGCAATGAGATTCCATATTTTCATCATGCCAACTTTATTTAAAAGGTATTATTAATTTTTTTCTTTATTGTGCATCTTAATAATTTCCTTTAATATTTCTGGAGATATGCATGACTAAAAGGGAAAGAAGGAGTTTACACTTGTGTCTTTCAAAACTTGTGTAAAAATAGGAAGAAAAAAATTATCAAGTGTCTGAAGGTTTGCTTAACACACTGAAAATTAAATTAATAAATGACTCTACTATGGATCCTAATTTTAAAAAAAAAAAAAAAGATTGCAAAAATAAATGGGATCATGTCAACTTTTCCTTAATTTGCCATAGGAATTTTCATTGCATACCTCCTGATTATCTCCTAGGTGAGTTGTAAAATACTGTATTAAACTGTAGTAATCTATGACAGTAGCGTGCTAATACTTATTTGTTACCAAATTTATTTTAAAACTTTTTATTAACCTTAAAAAATGGTGAAGTATAATTTGTACTGCTCTCATTCAAAACTTACATCAAAATTTTTCAATATAAATCCCAATTTTCGATGGATATATAAAATGAGCACCATATTAATTGAGAAACACTGTTGAGTATGCAACTTTTTTGAAGGAAAGGTAATCTTTTAATCTGTGTTTACTAAGAAACTGAAGAATTCTTAGCCTTCCTTCTGATGAATTTGACCTGTCAGCATACTACTATGAATAAACACTAATGCTCTCTATTACTTTAGAATCTATAGATTTTTCCGTAATCATATTTATATTATGGAATGCTAAATGTAGAAAATATAATAATGTACATACAGTGCACAGTGCACTGTTTCTACTAGTGTAGGTACATAATAGAAAATTTTTGCAAAAACATCCATGGGCTTTAACTATTAAAGCCTGATGAATTAATTCGAGCTTTGTCATACATTAAAAGAACCAAAACACCACCAAGCATTGACAGATTTTGTGCAAGGATTTCAAAATTTGTCAGAAATCAACAGGGATGCAGAGAGACTAAACATAGTATTACTCAAATCTGCAGGGCAGACAGTTCACAAGTTCATCTTAATCAGTTCCAAAATTGTGCAAAGGTGTTTCCTTAAATATAAATAGCATAAGTATCTGTGTTTAATATACATGTATGGATCTATCTTGTTGTTTACACCTAGGCAGAGAAAGAGAAGCAAGGGAGAGGGACATCTTCCTGTGTAAGTAACAAGATATAAATATATTGAAGAAAATCAGTCTTGATAAAGAGTCATCTTGCTGGTAGATCCCAAATCATGCAAGTAATTTCCTTTTCTAATAGAGGAACTAATTGTTGTGTTAGTTTATTGTTAAATCTGGCTGTCTTAATAACAAGCAAAATATACCATTGAAGCACCCATGATGTGCACCTACATTTGGGGTTTAGAAACATCTGGAAACAAAATTAATAAATGTGCATGAAAGATGGCTGAAAAGCTCATTGTCTTGTAAAAATCATGTGGATAAGGTGTATAGATGCATTTTTCTATGTAGATAAGTCAGTATCATACACAGAGGATGTATAAGGTCTCATTCCAAAATAAATAAATAAAATCAGAGGCAAAAGCTGTAAAAAATTTGGAGTAGAAAGTTTTCTTGGAAATGGCTTACCTACATTGTTTTAAAAAAATAATTAAAAAATAGTCCTGGTTTTGCAACAAACCTGTCCTAACTCCATTAATTTCAGTCAGGAAATGTGAGGCTGGGAGCAAAAAATCTCAAGTAATTTTCACAGAAGTGAACCTTTCCCAGGCATTTTTCTGGATTATTTTTGAGAACTTTGTCCTGTGAGGTACCGAATTTCACAATACTTTTATGTTATTCAGTACCTTCAGCCAACAAACACGCGCTCACATCATTAAGCTGTCATGGCTCTTTCAATAACATCAATTTTTCAAGTTTATGGAACTAACAAGAAACATCTGATTTAAGACATTGCTTGTTAAAGGCAGATGAAAAAATATTTCTATCCTGTGGACAAAGTGATGGACTGACAAGACCACAATCTATTTCAAATATATTTCAAAGCTGCTAGCAAAATATTTGAAGTGCTCCACATCAGTATGTATCATCTTTTAATTCCCCAAAGGACTGCTTCAGGATCTGTCCTTTGACTATGAGACTATTCAATAATACTTTGGCTCCACGGATTTACCTTGCCAGCATTCTTTGTAGATTTTTCTGAGTCTGATGGGAAAACAAGGAATAGCTACCAAGGTCCACCAGTTATTATAGTTCTCTCTTTACTTTTCTCATAAGTAAGTACTGGAATATGACAGTAAATTAATCCCTCATGATTCAAAAAAACAGAGGAATAAGGACAGTGTGGTTTTTATCAATAATGGGAGGAATCTTTGCGGTGAAATATTTTACAAAGGTTACAGAGACTGTGATGAGCTATCTAAACTTCATATGCTTCCCCTACCTTTTTCCCCCACCTCTGAAGCAAATGCATTCCAGAGATTTGAGAGATTGGGAGATCAATTAGATTTCAAATAATAGCAATAATCAGTATTCACTTTGGCAAATTTTGAATAAATAATACAGCACTTAAAATTATTCCATTTTTCAATACAAAGTGGTTTTAAACAAAATTTTTTTACACTAACTGAATAAAATGCCATTGTTCAGCTAAGATACCACATTAAAAAAATATTGTCTGTTTAGTATTTTCAATGATCAATAAAAGATAAGGGTTAAATACTGCTTGAGATAAACATTATTGTCATGACTGAAATAAAAATGAGTTGCAGGAATATTGTGAGTTTCCCTACATTCAGATCCTCTTTCACTCTGCCATCAAGGAAGATGAAAGGTAAGTAAAATACTAGAACATTATCCATTCATTTGTAAAAGCAAACAAAACTAAATCAAATAAATATTGTAAATATGACAAAGTCATAGGGCACAATACTTCTAGTGATCACAAGAGTCAAAACACAGCAGAGCTTCAAGTCAACAGTCAGTTACAGGTTCTATTTGATAAAAATAGAAATAATACATATGCAAAATGTAAAAATAGATAAAGGAAACTGAAAAGAATTTTAAAAGAAAATATCAAAACAACCGTATGTATCAATAGTTGCTTTACAGTGGGTTTGTCTACACCTAGAACCTAAAGCCTTTTCACTAAAAGAGAACATTGAGGGATGTTTACTTCTTTATCTAGTACTCCTACAACTACTGCAGTTAATGCTAGCATCTATCCTTAAAATAATATCGAAACTATCTTTCTTGACAGTTTTATAACACTCTTTTCATTACTTGAGGAAACAGGCTTCCCAGAAGAAAACAGGAAATTATGCATTTGCATTAATAAATATGAATCAACCAAATTTAATTTTATCTATAAGTACTGAAAAATAAAAGCAAGATTGTGGTTTCACTGATACTACTGGTAACATTTCCATTGATTGTCCTTGGGTCCAGAATCTTAAGTCAAAAGGCAGATACATAAACACTATAAACCCATAACGTCTGTCAAAATGGGAACGATGTTCTTGGCTATAATTTTGACAATGATATTCTCAATTTTAAAGAGTATAAATACAGTCAATTCTTGCTGGATACTTTATTAATTATTATTTTAAATGAAATTATTGGTATTTTTCTGGATTAGGTGAGAAAATTAAACTTTATTATTTTCAGAGAAAACCATCTATACAAATGCAATGTGTTCCAAAATTAAAATAACTTGGACTATATTGTTAGCCATGGTTTTTTGGCTATTATTATCCCATACAGCCTCTTAAAAACATCTGAGCCAGATACAAGTTTGGTATCAAGTTTCAACTAATGACTCTGGTACAGATTCATAGATATGCTAATTATTTGTTTAAATATATATGAATTTGTAACATATTGTTCACTATTTCCGAAAAATGTTTCAAGGAATGAAGTTCTTTTTTATTTCTTGGTCTTTGTCAAGTGATTGATAAAGTGGCAGCATGTGCAGTTTCAGTTGTCCAAGCAATTGTCTCTAGAAGATGAAAATGGTAAAGTTAGCATTTTCCACTAACCCAGTATGGTTGGTAGCATCTGCTTGATCTGTCTAGTGAAAAGCATTTTATGTTCATAGTGTTCCAGTAAGTATTCCAGTGTGTAATACTAGAGGAGAATGCTAATGAGCAATTACCATGTCATTAAACTGACATTACTCCTGTGCCTGACCCCGGCCTTCCACATTGGATGGATCCTGCTTTGAGTCAAAGGTAATCAACATTGTCCAAGTAGGAGACTGAGACTGAGGCCCTCCTCAGATATATTATTTGCTCTATTATTCAGTTTCTGTGGGGTCTTGATAATGCATTTAAATTACTGCTTTCTGTTTTCTCATTTCTAAAATTAAGATAATAATTAGGTGCCTGTTTCACAGAGATAGACTAAAAATTAGGTAATATTTGCAAAATTCTTTCAGAGCATAAAGCCCAATGTAAATACTAATCATTCTTATTAAATTATCTTGGTCCTGGGCTGGATGTGCTAGTCGCACTCTGGGAAAGAAGAAAGCTTTCAGTAATCATAGGAAGAGTAGAGGAAATAAAAAGGAACGGAAGAAGATGAGTATAAACAGGAATATCTGCCAGCTTCTCAGTGCTCAGTTTCTGTGGAGCCTCATTCTGTTGATTAATGAATTTAAATAACATTTTTTTTTTTTTTTCAATGGTGATATCAAACAATTTTCTGAAAGCAAATTAAGTTCTGGGAAAGAGAAGAGGCAACAGCACATCGTTATTCACTGTATTCTTGCTTTGTTGTTTAATGTTTCACTAGCTAGTGCAGTTGTCTCTGTGTTTCTCCTGGGTAGCCCATCCCTACTTTTGTGCACATTTTTCTTTTGCATTTGAGCTCCATCAGGAGCTCCAGGTTGATCCTCACTGGCCTTCTTGTCATGCTGTTTTGATTTCCTGTGCATTGGAATGGGCTGCTCTTGTGCCTTGAGGAGGATGTCCTTGAAGATCAGGTAACTTCCCCAGGCCCTTTGCCCTCCAGGGGCAGTATCTAGTGGGATCCTGCCAAATAGAACCCTGAGCAAACTGAAATACGTTCTCTGGAAGTCCAGAGCTGTGACTTGCTGTTTCTCTAGCTCATTTCCCACAGCACATTATGGCTGAACAGAAAGTTCAGCACACAGAAAACAAATAAATTAGTCTGGAATATGGAAGCAGGTTAGCGCTGTTCTCTAAAGCACACAACGGGAAAAAAAAGAAAAAGAGACAGTAGAAGAATAAAAGAGATAAGATTGGACAGGGTTAGATGAAGAGTTGAATTTTCTCCATATGTTCACGTTTGCTGAGTTTTAATTCTACTACTGAAGAAGAGTGATTTAATTATATAATTTTATGGTTCGAGACATAACATTATTAAAGCCAGCATTATAATAAGTTACTTTAGTTTTCTCTAGCCTTTCAGCTATGGTTATTTTTCCATTTGCATTTATGTAGAGATAGAAGAATAGTATATAAATCAAATGGAAGCAGTTATTCTTTGAATCTCTGAAGTGATCAGAAATATAAAGATTCCAAAAATGATACAGCATTTTTACCCTGGGCTCTTGCTCTATTTACTACAGGCTGCACTTTGTATTACCTTTTACATTTGGGTCAGTGTAGAATTTTTTTTTAAGACTACTATACCACATGGACAATACACACATAGGCTTGTTAAACTTTGGTCTTTTGTATTTTTCTCACCTGACTGCTGAGTTTTTTAATCTTTATTTTTCTGATTCAAGCCACTGTAAGAAACTGTAAATAACCTTCACAGTATTTGCATATCTTCTGCATCTCAAGCTTTCTTTGCAATGCTAGTCAGTATAAGTGAGTGCAATGATCTACTTCACATCTCATGCTGTCTGACCATAAATATCCCTAGGCACGTGTTTTTTCAAGCCAACCCCATTCCTTTTGTCTAAATAAAATTCTTTATTTATATTACAAATATCCAGGAAACTTCTATTCTCTGTTTTTATCAATAATGTAGTTTTATACAAGTGCAACATACAAAAATATAAGCAGCACTGTTAGGTATCTCTGCCCTTTGACCTTATTTGCTAATATGACGCTTCTTAATGTGATCTGTATATGCAACATTAGGAATTAGGATGATCATAGTTCTAGTATGACAATAAAGCACTTTGTGTGCTATCAGAAAGTTGTTATTTTTGGATGTTCCTTTCCTATGCAAGTGGGAATAAAAGGAGAAATATTATGTCTCTCTAATTATAAACATTTCTCAGCCGGTGCCACAAAGCATAAAGCATAAGCCTTCAAAAGTTTGAATAAAAGAACCAGGTTTCCCCACTGGGATTTCTCAGTCGTATAACTTTTTAACTGAGCAGACAACACATGCCAACCAATGAGACACAAATCAGCATATTGAGATCGTATTTTCAGTGCTGTTTACAGGAATTACTAAGAAGGAATGACAATAGGATTAGATGCATGTAAACGTTCTGTTGCATTTGGCCTGGTAGTAGCTTCCATTGATACATATAGGTATATTCACTGCATGTATGTGAATTATTTCTAATTACAGATGGAAGGTTTACAGTGTAAGCACTGCACATTTCTATGCCCTTGAAATTGAATTTTGCTAAATTATTTTCATGTCATTCTGTTTTCCGCATAAACCTGAAGAAATTTCCACACTTCTTGGAAAGACAAAAGGATACCAAATGAAATTATGGAGCTATTAGCAAATAAATGTCTGCAGTCCTAAATCTCATAGTCAAATTGAATTGGACAAGCCTTCATTCTTAAATCAATTAGAGATAGAACATCTGACAAATATCATGAACAAACACTATCACTGACTTCAGCAAAGTTTCCTAAAGGAAGAACAGTTATTTGCATTTCCAGATTTTCACTTAATTTAAAATTTAAACACAAGTTAATCCTTAACAAGGATTATAGTCACTTAACAACTTTCTCCGACTTTGAAACAGTCATAAATTGTCTTCATATTACTCAAAAACATGCGTAAAATCTTCCATCAATCATAAAAATGTCATGTTTTGCTGAAGCTTTCAAGAAAATTTTCCTTTGGTGGGCTTTAATATAAAAATAGAATTGCTTCTCTGAATTATGTGTGCTCTTTTAATCTGTCTCATATCAAGAACAGTGAGATAAAAATCTTCACAAAGATATTTATTTTGCGGAGAGATGATAACAAAATGATTACTTTTCTCTTAAGAAACACAAACAGAATAGCTTTGGATTTGAGACCAAAATATGATTATATTTTACTAAAAAAATCATAGTACAATTATAATTCTGGTGACAAAGACAAAGTCTAGATAATTTGTAATTAAATGACTTCCAACCTTGGTCACAAGCTGTAAAAGTTAATGGGAATTTTGGCATCCACGCTATGGTAAATAGATTGAGCTTTAAATGTTCTGGGAAAGTTCCAGCTAACATGGGAATATAATCAATTTTTTTCCTGGTCATCTCACCATTTTCTTAACTTCTTGCAATACTCTGCCTGGCTAAAAATATGCTTGAAGTGTCCCATACCTTTTTCGGATCTTATCACCATGATGAAAATCAAAATTATTGTATACTATCATCTTTGTTGATATTCCTTGTGATGTTCAACATCAGCAATAATTCTGGGATGGAAATTTCCTTCTTAAAACATAAGACAGTAATTTTAAGCTTTGATGATGGGAAGCAGAGGGGGTTTTTTGTCTTTTAATATATTCAAGCCAATGTTTTTTTCAGCTCTGAAATTAGGTAAATGCTGATGCAAAAGTTTCTATAGTTGGCACAATTAATACAAAAATAGAAATAAAAAGTCAAATGCTGTTTTGAGGATATTCCAGGCCAAAATGTAGTCTACGAACTCTACTCCAGAGTTAGTTCTAATGCCTTCACCTCTTCCTGGGTTATTTCCTTCAATTTGTAATGGTTTGATTTCACTTCCAGTTAATGGAAGATACATTTTACATTTCACAGAAAAGCTACGTAAAGTGCAGAGAAGCATCAGCCTGAAGGCTCGTGCACTCCATGCATGACCCCAAGAAAGACTGGTGTCTGTATTCTGCTGCTTCACAGAGAGGTCTACAACCTCTGTGTCTCTAGTGCTTGCTTAAAGGTGAGCCTGGGAAGATCAACCAGTTCAGTGGTGCTTTTCTGCTTGAGCCCATATCTCAATCAGAAAGATTTGAGACAAAGGCATTTTTGTGAAGACTCTATAAGTTTTTTGAATTGAACATAATCACATTTTTGGAGGGTCGGTGGTTATTCTGATCAACATTTCTTTTGGTAAATCTCTAGGGATTTGTGGATGAGTGTTATTGAATGTGTGAATCTCAAGATAAAGCTTAACAAAATCTTACAGGGAGGAAGTAATTCAGTACTACAAATTTTCTAGAACCTTTGGAGCTTTGGGGTGGAGGAAGCAATATGTCAGCACAGAAAGTGGTGCACAACACAGCTGCTGGGGACCCTGGCTGTAACTGAGCACACCAACATTATGTGATAACACACCAATGTTTGGGCTTTGCTGAACAATGTATGAACAGCATGAAGGATTTGGTTTTTTCTTACTCTGCCCCCTGGCCCTCCCACATCAAGTAGACTTGGAGTGAACATGATATGTGGGTGGGACACAGCTGAAACAGCTGATATGAATTGGCCTAAGGGGTATTCCATACCATATAATGGTGTGGTCAGTGAGAAAAGCTGGGGGAAAGGAGGAAGAAGCAGGAATGTTCATAGTTATGGTGTTTGTCTTCCCAAATAACCAATACATGTGATGGATGCTTTCAAGGAAGTGGCTAAATATGGCCCCACAGATGGGAAGTAGTGATGGAATGTTTATTTTTGCTTTGCTTGTGTCCATAGCTTTTTACTTTCCCTGCTAAACCACTATTGTCTCCATCCTCAAGCCTTCTTGTCACCCTTCTATTTTCTCCCTGTTCCACAGGAGAGGAGAGCGAGTGAGCAACAGTGTGGGTGTTTGGCTGTTGACCAGTGTCAACCTGTCACAGACAAAACATTGTTGGCCCAAGGTCTAATACTCACTGCAGATCTTCATGGCATTGCACTGCTAAATGAAAGCCAATTTAGAATGCAGCTGAAGGCAGGAAAAAAACAATTTTTTTCCAGTCCTACTCAGTAAAAGTCTCTATTTATTGTATGGAAGGTTTTTCAACTAAGTACCTAACTATGAATCCATGAGCAAACGTGAATACAAAACAAGACAACAAAATGTATCCTTATGAATATTTTAAACATTTGTTGAAGATATGTTCTCACATACTGATTCCATCTTAGCCATCTTAGGCCTTCTTTTCAGAGTTTACTTTCTTGGTCTTTTTTTTTTTTTTAAAGTACCTGACAGATTTACAAAGCTTTCCAACAGCTGATTGACTGCCCATCTGTACTCTGAGGAGAGCATGTAAACAGAAAGGAAGAGTCACTAAGACTCTGACCTGCAGTAGAACAGAAACAGGACTTATTCCTGCTTGCAAGCGGGAAGCTAAATCCCAGAACACAAAGCAGAATTGGAGACTTTTTAACTCAGAAAACAGTCACCAAAGACAGCTAGGAGTACTTGTTGAAAAAAAAAAAAAACACAAAAAAAGAGTGCTAAGTAGAAGTTCACAGACTTCAAAACTAAGCTCAAAAACTAAGGACATCGAGGAGGTGTCACAGCAATTCCTGGTCCTGCTTGTCACAAAATATCACAAAGTAATTCAGAGTTCTTGCTTTGTGTCTATTGGAATGGAGAATGCACCTCTGTGAATCGTGAAATAATCACAAAATGATGGAGAGCAATTCAGGTTAACTGAATGCAGTTGGTATCAAATTTAAGTTCAGTTGAAAAGCCTAACCATCTGTCATAATATTTTTGACCTGCAAAATTATATTAAATTGTAAATAGCTTTTAAATGAAAACAAAGCCAAATCAAGGTCAAGAACCTTAGACCTTCTAATGCTATATTTTCAGCATGGGTTGAGATCACAATTCAAATCTATATTTTTCAAATTTGGTCCATCTCAGAACTTTTTCTTCTTTTTCCCTGTTATTGCAGGGTAAAAGATAGAGAAATTATTAATATGAAAAGCCTAAATAGCTCTTTTTATGAAGCCTTTTCCTCAAGACATAATCCATACTACTCAAACCAGAAGGATAAGTGAAGTTTCTTGAACTGTCTCACCCAATTTCTAACTTACAGGGATTTCTCTCTCACTTGTGTTTTATAGATGTTTCCTTCTGAAGCTGCTAATGATGTAGGGTAAGATTTCCAAAATTGTCTTTTCATATAAATTTGCAAATAAAAAATAATGATACTTGACAGCTATGGTATTTGAAAAATAAATTATCTGCTAAGCATAAAATACTTTCTACAATACTGTACTCTGGTATATATTTCTGTTTTCTGAAAGTACCAATACTATGTACTGCACTTCCTGGTAATTATGGTAGTTTGCTGCAGAGTAATTATACTTGTCTCATAAAAGTACAACAGTAAGAGTGAAGAGTGACTAAAAGCTAAACCTCCAGAATGAAGCTTTTCTCACAGCGTTAATTAGGAGAAGAAGCAATTACAGGTATATGCTTTTCTGTTACGTTGACTGCCACAAAAATTGTTTTCTGAAAGCTCTTATAACCAAGAAGACATAAAGAATTCATTATTATAAGTTTCCTAACCTGTAGGCCACTACATTTATTCTAGTATATTGCATTAAATCCAGTGGATTGTAGTAGATGGTTCTATAGTAACAAATTACATAGTCTTAAAAATATAAGCAGCACATTTACCATCTGCAGCAGTAGTCATTGAATTTCACTGAATTTACGACATCCATAAAGAAGATCCTTTCCAAGTATTTCTACTTACATATTTTCCTTTTGTTATAAAAAAAAAATGGAAAATCAGAAAAGCCATTTCTCTCACCAGATAAAAGCTCCTGACCCTTTAAGGCTTTGCTTAGAGACCAAGAGACACCAAAATTCAAGTTCATAATTTCTTAAGTGCCACTAGGGGAATACCTGTCTCCTGAATAGGAAACAGAAGTAATTTAAGCAATTAGCCAATTCTCTTGTTATATCACAGAGACATTCAAGACAATATACAGTAAGTACCAAACATGGAGACAAGGAAGAGACCAGCAAGGCAAAGTTCTACAGAATGTTACAGCTAAATGGTTCCATCTGAGAAACACCATGCTCACAACAACTTATTTTTTTACTTAATGAATGAATTGATAAGACAAACCTAATCCCTAAGACAAGTTACAACAGCTTTTATGTTGCCTAAGCAGAATCAAAGAAATAAAAGATTCAAATGCTTGGGTCAGGCAATAAAAGCTTTCACTTTCCCTATGCTCTACAACAGTTAGGATATGTCAAGAACCCTCAGGTTTTGGAAACACAAACACTATAGCAAGATACACATAGCACATATCAAGCCTCTTTGACAGACTGGGCTTGGATCCTTGGGCTATAGGATCGCACAATGTGGCAAAGCAGTTTGATCCTTGGGTTGTTAGCTCTTTTAACATTTGGACTTAGAGGTCAGCAAGCTTGGCACAGGGTGGGTTTTAGTAGAATAAAGTATATTGCTTTGTTCCCGTCTCTCCTATTTGCCATCGACTGAAGTAAAGTGTGCTGAGCAAGGGTCCCACCTGCCCTGCTCAACCTACTGCTTTTCCTCTCTGTACTGGTATCCTTACGTACAGACATATGCTGTGAACAAGATGTTGCTCATCACAAGAAACTAGTATTACAAATTTACCACTTTTTCTCTATGAATTTTAGTATAATAACCAACAAGGCACTCAATTATAAACATTCCTCCCTCTTTCTTTTTTCTTCTCATTTCTAAGATCTTAGCATCCCTATATGATTTAAATATCATATAAACCCCAAAACAGAAACCCCAGAACATTTTTTGAAAGAATAAATATCACATAAAGGCATGTGTGGAAAGTTTGAAAGTGAATATTATAGTGCTTTACAATAAAAGGTATATATCCTCACAAAAAATACTTCAAAATTGTTCAAACACTGGTTTGGAATGTACTGTTTATATAAATTGTTTATATACTGATTTTTTTTTAGAGGAAACTAAGGGACAGGTGTATAACATTATGAAGAAGAAATCCTAAAAAAAGGTTTATGCAGGACATTGAGTGCAAGAAGGAATAGAAAAAAATCAAAAGGCCATCTACAACACTAATGGTATACTTGATGATATTGAATAATTAACTTTATTAGCTCCCTAGAAATGAGAACATTACATGCAGAGCTGACTGCAGTTACCATATGTTCAAGAGCCACCTAATGTGATGAAACTTCACAACATTCAAATATTAAAAAGCATACCGTGGGGAAACACAGTTTTATGGAATAATTCCATGAACAGCATAGGATTGTAACAGCACCTGAGGATGTCATTGCACGGTAATAGAGGGTGTATCCACAATGGATATGCGAGACATAGAGGCTGAATAGACTACCTTGTGTGTTCCCCGAGGACAGAAAAGGGAGGAGGTGACAGAACACCTCAGTACCAGTGCTGCAAAACTCACAATTCAACTAGATGGGATGTGTTATGAGAACAGAGAGAGAATCCCAGTCCTATCAAAGAATAGATCTGGTGACATCACTGAAAAATCAGTTGCAGGGGTCACAAGAAGAACAGGTGAAATTAAAGATTAAAAGTTCAGGAAAGAATGTAAAGGTAATGAAGAAACCTAAGAAGCCTGGATGGCTTAATTAATGTGCTTTGCCAAGATGAGGCACAAACACTATACAGAAAGGTATGAACATTTCATTTTTTAAGACACTTAATTTTTAACTGCCTATCATGCAGGGCAGTGACATTAATCTTTAGGTTTCCATCCACTATATTTTTTCCAAATGTTTTCTAACATCTCTGCTTTCTCTGTGAGAGTTCATTGCATCTACCATGCAACAACAACAACAAAAATTGCAGAAAACTTAATTCTGAATTTCCTAACAAGTAAGATATTATGATGCAGATTATGAGATAAGTCCAATTATATATTTATAAAATTTTGAACTGTAAATGTGTTAAAAAGAAATGAACGGATACACTATGGTGTTCTGTGGAATTCCTCCTATCTTCACAGAAATACCAAGAATACAAAGCTGAAAGAAAAGGATCCTTTAAGTAGAGTAATCAGGGAAGTAGGAGAACTTCCTGAGCATACGGCTGCCTGCTCCTATATATCAGTATCTGACTATATATCAGTATAGAATATTCTAATGTGAGTGCTTAGTACCTCTGAAGAACAAGTCCGTCCTGAGTTAGAACAGACAGTGACACAAAATATCTCATTCCTCCAGAAAAACAAACATCTAAACAAACATCTGTTACATTTGAAACACAATGTGAACAGAATGGCAAAGGACTGAGGGGACAATTGCAATCGTTAGGGAACTCTTTACATTCTGCAGGACTAAAGTATATTTCTCCAAAACAATGCCAAATAGACTTGCTGAGAACACAGACACAGATGGTGCATTTATTTTTATTTCTTAAAATATAATATACTTTATAGCATATAATGAATTTTTAAATACTTAGTAATTTAGAATTCTGAGCAGTATTAAAGTAGTCTTTAAATGAGGATTTAAAAAAGAATGAGTATTGCTAAGGCCCAGGTTCTTCTGGCACTGGAAATACTAGGGATATTCCTCTGCCCCAGAAAAAAAATGACCAGAGAAAAATTTCAGTCCTTACACTGTGGCAATAACATATCAGCATCAGTAATCAGGAAATAACCTCCTTCACACCGACTTTACTGTCATGTATCTTTGGTGTGACAGGACCAGAAAACTTTTAAAAGTTTATTATAAAAACCCTAAAACAGCTTTAATGAAATATTAACAGTTTAAAAAAAAAAAAAAAAGATAAAATTACTAAGAAAACAATCTAATACATACAAATATATACAAAATCACTTTTGAGCTCCCAGGATGATGAATATGTGTATGGAAATCCAGACTGGACTCAGCAGCAGACAGGATTTGGATTCAGGATCACACAGAATGGAGTAAAAGGCAGAAGAACGGACAGAGTCCTCCTTGGATACTGGCCAAGGAAGAAGAGAACCTTTGATCCCTCAGCTTTATACTGAGCATGATGCAGATGGGATGCAATACCCTGTTAATCACTTTTGGGTCACCTGTCTTGTCTGTTCCTCCCCACAGGTGAGACCTCTCTGCCTTTCCACTTCTGATCTTCCAATGTGGTACACAACAAAGTTACCTTGGTTGTTATAGGAATAAGTAAGAACCTCTCTGCATACCATTCCTTGGTATTAACTATAAACATCAGATGTTATCAGTCTTGAAGCAGAAGCTGTCTGAAAAAATGTGCTGTTAATTTCAGTCAGTGCAGTCAGGTAAGAGACACTTAACTAAAAGGCAAATTACTGAAGAGAAAACCAGGACGGTTTGACATCCCCCACCTTGTCATGGGCAAGCCTCTGATATGTCGTCCTGGTTGCTGTTGAGAATCTGACTTCAGATGAGGTCATTACTTTCACTAAATAGATGTACAATTACATGAACATAGTTAAAAAGCACCATTTAGTTCTTAATATTACCTTTACATTCAGCTAATGAGCAGAGAAAAAAAACAGTTAGAGGCACAGTGTATTGTCACAGATAAACACTAGACAGACAGCCTGTGCAAAGGGACATCATTATCACCACTTAAGAAATCAAACGTGGATACTGATTTTAAGTTAGCACGGTCTTTTGAGTGGTCATCATGGTAGCAAATGCTAAATAAGTTCTGGTTTTACTATTTCCCTGGACAAGTCAGAGTGAATCATTAAATACCAAAATTCAGAACTGCTACCTAACCTTCCAATTTTATGCACAGTTGAACAGCACGTTTCCTAGGTATTTCGTGAAATAGATAACCATTTCTGACTTCTTGAACATTTGCATAACAAGCAAAATGTAATGCGCTGTTACAGTTGTTAATAGTCCATGTTTTAAGCCATCATTACATATGCCTGAAACTGCCTAATTAATGAATATGCAATTAAAGATTAAAATAATGAGCACAATAATTGGGAATGAACCTTTACCTACCTTGTATGAGTTAAAGTGAGACTTCCACTGTTTGCAATGAATGTGCCAGTCCGACTACAATTAAATTAATATATTATACTCCTTAAAGATCTTCCGGGCTCAGTATATGAACCAAGATTAAAATGAGTCCTGCAATTCAGAATGTCACTTTGGGGGCTTGTATTGTAATGAACAAAGGAAATGGAGAAATATGGCTCTAAAAATCGGTAAGAAAAAAAAAGCTAAAAGATCAAGTAAGTCTGAAATCTCAAAGAAAGCTGACACAGAGTGATAAATTAACCATTTTAGATATTATACAAAAAATAAACAGTCTAAGGCCTTCAATCCCTACGTTCTTAATTCTGTTTGTATTATTATTACTACTTCTGAAGGTAATAAGGTAGTAAGGTCTCTTCTGACCTGAATTATCCTATGATCCTATTTGAGATGATACACATGTACATACAATTTTAGCAATAAAATATCAGTAAGCCAAAAAGGTTTACACTAGAAGACTCAGAAAAGGGGACAGCAATGTGTTATCTCTTCTAATTTTTAATAAATCTCTTTTTTTCTTCTCATCTGCAAGACAAAGCCAACAACTCACCACAATCTCCCACCACACAAGGCCTCGTAGAACAACATGGAAAAAGGTATTAGCTTTCAAACAGATGCATATTTCTACAACCTCAGAGCGTATAGCACAGAATAAAATTCAGTCTGATTTTGTCTCTCTGGCAGAAGTTTGCATTCAACACTAACAAATCAGAACCAGCAAGCATGCAGTAAGGTAATACTATCTTTATGTAATAAGAACTGCAGTCCTGTGACTGTTTCTGGTTTTCCTAATATTTACTCTTTTGGTCCACTATGCGTTTTGCTCTGTAGCATTTTATTGTGAGATTTTCCATTGTTCTGTCCACCCCTCCTGTCTATATTACTTGCCTTGTAACGCTATCTTCACTTTAAGACTTTCCATTTTCTACTCTTCCTTGTATACTAAAAAATAAAAGTATGCATGTATTACAGGATTTCCTGGGTTCAGTAAGCAAACTGATCTCACAGCTGAATATAACAAGGATTAACTAATGCACTTCAAATTTTATTCTGACTTGGTTCTGATGTCCATACACTCTGGAAAAGAAACTCACATAATCTAAATTTAAAGAACAAGTCTTGTCTGAACCTTCTAGTTTTCACTTCTACAGATTTGAGTACTTGCTTTGGTTTAAAAGCTCTTCGCTGTATTTACAGAATGGTGCAGAAGCTCTTTCCAGTGAATTGTTAGAAAAGGCTTCAGAAAGCACTTCAGATACAGCCAGTCATCCTGAGATAATTTCTGCTGCTGATTCCAAGCACGATACCTTTTTGTACGAGTGAGACTGGCTAAATCTTCAGAAATGCCCCTGAAGTTTGAAGACCTTTCTGTAAATTGACACCTGTGCAACACTTCATCATTGTACTCTTCTTTCTTTCACACCCCCTTGTATTTTTCTCACAAGTTCATCAGTCTGATTCTCTCATGCACACACAGAGCTGCAAACCCCTTCTGTATCATTTCTATCAAGCTACCATCCAAGCTATGAAATTTTTTACTAGCTTTACAGGCATCATCAGCTCTCAACACCTCTCTGCCAAATCTTGACTGCACCATGGAGAAGTACTGGAAGCAGAGAACATGACTCTGTCTATATATAAAACAACGTACAATGCTTTCATGTACATTGTTAATAAAAGCATCATTGACTGAAAATAGCAACAATCACTAATCTAACAATTGAACCCTTCATCCCATATTCAAAGCCTTAATATCAAAGTTTATGGGTGATTTGTACTATGAGGGATATTAATTATAAGTCTGCAAATTTTCCTTGTTTCTGGCCTATCCTTCTCTGATAATTTCTGCCACTGCTTCCAAGCATGGTGCTTCTTGTTTCGTTAGCTGTATCTTTCAGGGCAATTTATAAAAATAAAAAAATCAAAATATTTTTTAGAGACATATGGTGATTTCTATTTTCAGTGAGACAGCAAAACCAGAAATAGGACATACTTGCTTCTGAAGGGAGATGTGGCATCGGTGATGGGACTTACCCTCTTTTCGGAAAGAGATATTAAGATATAAAAGTCATTATGCATGTCTCAGGGACCTGCTCACTTTAGCAATTACATGGATCACTCTTAATGAGCCAAGTGCAATATTTCCTCAGAAAAAAATAAAATAATCTTGTGGTATAGTTTCAAATTAATAGTTTGACAAAGGTCAGAACAGTTTACAACGTGAAAGCTGTGGCAACAACTCTTACAAAAGAATTTTGATGTGGACTTAGCATTCAGATTTAGCTTGAGCTAACAACCTCTGGTAACGGCTACCTGGTAAGTACATTTTGGCAAGATATTAAAAAATTCCCAAACCTCTACATGAACAACAACTTCTGTCTGCACTCCCAGCAGAGCAATGTTGTGTTGTACTGCTGGAGCATATAGACTGCTCTGAGCCCTAAAGTCTATTCAGCTCATGTCTGTTATGTTGGTCTCATGCGTAAACAGGTTCTGTGAATACAACAAAAATTTCATTCTTCTGGGATGTCATTCAAGCACCACTTGGATGCTTCATTTCCATTCAAATTATGTGTTAGGGTGAAGGGCTCTTTAAGCAGTCGTGCCTCTATGTGGTACTACCACCATATCAGGCTTCTGATTTGGGATGGATAATACATGCACAGTAGTTTCTGTTAAAAAAACCCTTCGTGTTAAAAAAAAACAACCCCTATGCAATTAATTTCTTATCCAGCTCTTATTTACCTTAGGGCACAAACAGTTTGACATTCCTGTTCCCCTGGGGACCTGGCTGCCTTTGCCAGAGGCCAGCTCTGCAGCGGCACAGACACGGGACCAAGGGCCGGGTGAGAGTGTTGCTCTGGGAGAGTGAGCATGGAGCAGCCTGTCAGCCGGGGCTGATCCCGATGGCTGACATGGGACTTGCTGTGCAATTCTTGTTCAGATACTGTAGGATTGTTCCTCAGTTCTAAAAGGACACTGCCTCTGCCTGCCTTGCTGTCACACTGCCTTCCCTTGCTGAGCAGCCCACTCTTGCGGTCCCTTACATCAACTTTTTCCAGAGGTGCTGAGTCAGATACATTTGTCATTCCAGTTCAGAAAACCTTTTAAGTAAGCAGAAGAGACATACATTCTCAATTAAGCTCTAAATTTGCTTTTCTCTGGAAGAATATTTTTTAAAAGATTTCTTCAGAGCCTTTGCATTATACTTGATGATTCAGATCAGGAGCACTGAGTGATGCACAGTATATTGTGCATCTTGGGACTTGTTTAGAAACAGATTGCATATATGAAATATGTGGCTTTTATACCACCTGCATTGACATAATTGCCTGTGGGCCATTGATTTAATTTTAAAAATCCATTACAATCGATTTTATAGTTATATAAGCCATGAATACAGAAGAATATCTAGCTAAATTTGTCTGTGAAAACTGAGGCTACTGGTATGAAGATCTTCAAGCAATCAGTATTATGAACTATCAGAATCAGCACATTCACTTAGTTATCCAGGAAGATGTCTGAATGATTCTCTTTACAAGAAAATGACATGTAGAGATGAGATTAAAAATGTCTTATTTACTTCACTTGCCTAGAGCAACACCTTTGCCTGCTTATCTTACATGATCTATTTCCACATGTAATTGCATGATTTCCATAAAGTCAATGATAATATTACATAGATACGTGTCACTGAGTAGGAATAAATTAACATAGCTAAGCCAAGAAATATGGAGCAATACCTGAAGTGCTGAGTTGTATTCTCTGGTGTTTCATATAACTATGCAATAGACTTCAGAAACTCCTATTTGCCACAAGCCACAAGGTAGGTTTAAGAGCGTATAACAAATTTCTGCAATGAAAAACCATGCATTATGGCCTGAGGGAGAGGGATGAGGAACCTCCTGAGTAACCTAGACTCCTAAAGTAGTAGTAGGTGGCCTGCACAGTGAATACATGAAATACATTCTGTTATATTAATAATTGGTTATGTCCTCACAGTATCAGTAGTGTCACATACAAGCATACATTTTCTCTTTTTGCATATGTACTTCAGAATTAACTTAAATCAAATCAGCTTGAGGAACTGAACTGAGAAGTGACTTGAAGGTCTCCCAACAAAGGCTAACAATAAATAATGCATTCAGTTATGAGAAGTTGAAATGGGGTATATTTCCAGTGTTCATGTTAAATTTAGTTTTGACATCTTCATTTACATTCTGCAAGGTGGAGTAGAAAACACATTAATGAAACTGACAGATAAATTGGGAAATGTTGCAACAATGACAGAGAAATAGCACAAAGGGAAATAGCAATTTGAAATAGAAAATAAAACATGTTCAGAAATTTGCAAACCAAAACAAATAGGAAATTAACATTCCTTCCAGCCCATCGAAGGAAAACTGCATCAGAAGAAACTGAAAAGTATCACTTGCCAAGAGAGTTTTAGATGCTGTGTCATATGAAGGTAAAGATGGTCAATGTCTTTGCTGCTGGAAATACAGAAACATCTACCCATGTGTGGCTGTTCATCACTGTGGCTTTGGATCACCTTATCTGCCCTCATATAGCAAGAAAATTATATTCTGTTTTATTTAGTTAGAGCAGTAACCAAAGGTAACTAATTTCTCAAATTTATAATCTTGCATCCAAGAAAGATATTGAAATACGAGACTGCAATGATTGAATTATACGGAATACTGCAAGAATCAAAGGTGTGTGCTTTAGGTAACCAGTTAGTCTGGGAGGTCACCACAGCATCTGAAAATGTCCACTGAGGAATATCAAGGAAGGAAGAAGGAAGTTCATATTTCTACAAGTAGCTACACACATCACCGAAAAAATCTGATAAAACTATGAAACTGAAAATTCAGATTCCAGTCATTACTTTCCACAAGTGAGATCTGTTAAACTTTGGAATTGCTCTCAATGAGAAATAATGAGATTTCCATTACTCTGACTAACTTACATTAGACAAGCCAGTCAATTTTACAACAGGGAATAATTGCAATGGCAGGGAGATGGACTAGATGACTCTAAAAACTCTTTTTCCATACCAAGCTTTTACGACACAAAGGAAATCATCTGGAAATACAGATTGCAATGGGAAACGTTTTTTTCTTAATGGTTACAAATAAAACCACTTTTCAGATAACGTCCTTCTCTGCTCTGCCTGCACATTATCACCTATGTTTTTAGGAGAAACTAATAACATACATTATAAAAGAAAAAATAATACCAGGAAAAGAATCTTTTTCTTTAGAAAAGAAAAAAGAAATACCACTGAAAAGAATCCCACTGTGTCTAAAACTGTAAAATCATGTTGCATTAGCAAAATCAACATATTTCTTTTCATTTAAATCACCACAACGCAAGTAAAAATTATATATATCTTGTGCAAATTTAAATGATGGTAAAGAAAGCAAGAGAAGCTGAAGAAAAAATGAACAAAACAATGCACTCAGTCACACACAAAATTAAAACATCTACATTTTGGATTATTATTATTTTTCTTTTTTTCACTAGAAAATATTACACCCTACTGGGAGGCCAGTGAATACATTTGGGGTTGGGATGGTGTAATAAAGACATTTCATTCACTGTTACAAGGTTAAATTTATTTATTTATTTCAAATGCACAACAAACTACTACATAGGGCAATGAGAAAGGTACATTTCCCTTAAATTTTGTATGGATCCCACTTAAGTAATGGTATGAAGAAAATCAAATTGGGGGAAAGTTTGCTAATGTTACAATCATGTATAGTAGTTTCCAGTGCCATTGGAGAGAATAATGCTTAAAGTATTGTTCTGAACATGTTTGTTCCCCTTCATTTGGTTAGATGAGTTTGCTTTTTTTTTTTTTTTAAACAGCAAAATGTTTTTATAACCCTTACTTCCATGTGTCTCAAAGGTATTGATAGACTGCAACTATCTTACTATCTCATTTTCATGTATTTCATGGAGAAAATAAGTGAGGTTCTCTGCCCCGAGCCTGATATTACGGTCATTTGAATTCCTTCAGTAAGACTGAAAATAAGTACTGTATTTTCTTAAGCAGCACATTTAGTAGAAGCCATGCTGAGATCATATTATATCACAAATAATCTGCAGTGAAATCCAATAGTTTTTCTGACTGGATTAATATGTCTTTTTGTATACTTTCACTCGTCTACATGTATACATATGTATAAAGTATATATGCATGTGTATGCATAATAATAATAATGTGGTCATAATATGCATAATAATGTATTTAATTATGCATAATGAATATGCATGTTATATATGTGTCTTAAATATATTACTAGTCTAACACAAACATCAATTACACAGGTATCACTCAGTATGTTTTATTGCAGAATAACCGCCAATATTATCACTGATTTCCATAATAAAATTTCTGTCTCTTCATCATCTCAGTTATCTCAGAATAGGTTTGGAGATACATAACCACGACAGCACAGGGATTTGGATAGAAAGCATTCCTTCCACATGATGGGTCTTAGCAAATCAAGCTAATTCCTGAATCATGCTTTCTGATCTTCTGAGCAAGGGTTTGAAAATGCTCTGATGTGTTACAAAGTCATTTCTTGCTTTGTAAGCTTGTGGAAAAGGGAAAAGGGAGGCCATACGCAAGTCTAGATGCAAACACTGGTTTTATAGTCACCTAGTGCAATAATGGTGTAAGCTTTGGCATCACTCCTTTAAGCTCCAGTAAATAAGAAGCACATAAACATACGGTTAGGTACATCCCTACTCCCATTTAAATATGTATTTATGACCATCCATTTTGGCTACACTGAAAAAAATGTAAGAAAAATACGCACAAAAAATATACAAGCCACTCAGCTTGTAAAAGGTGACAATGGACAATGAGCTTTGCGTTCTCACCAGCTATTTAGCAGGTTATGCTTTTATCTGAAGACGACAAAAGGATATCAGATCATTGGGAGAATGATAAATGAGAAACAACTAATCCACCTTAATGCAAAAGATTTAACTTACAGTCTTTTCAAGTTTCTTTATCTTTTAAGCTTTTCTGAAGCTTCATTAGATCCTCCATCTGTATAAGGATATGATATGGCTTGCTATTTTTAGCATCAGTTTCTTGATCCCTCTTGGGTTAATCTTTGGAAAATGCATGCTGACATTATCAAATAAAGTGTGAGACACTGAAAAGATAAAACAACAGAAAAAAAGTGATATCAGAGGCCCATCCCCCTGTAGAACCGTGTTAAGAAAAGAAAATTTATGAGGAAATAAATGAATGAGGAACAAAGCTGTGGTGCACAGCATGGACATGCTTCACTTCTTCAGTAAGACTAATTCAGTGTTAAAAGCTTCCTGACAATTCCTCTTTGAACACTTACCTTTACTGTGATGTACATAGACAGGAGTCAGTATAGAGGCAAAAGGGGATCTGCTGGAGCTGCTCTCACAGTATTAAAAGAATTCCTTAATTCTGCTGTAATTTCAAAGACACAGTCTAACATTATAGAGGTCAACAGAATGCCTCTCTGCAGAGCTTTCATAGAAGGCTATCATATTGTAATGATAGTATTCCTAATTTATAATTAATATAAATCACAGTCACTCAGCAATGTATTAGTTGGTCTTCTGTCTTGTATATATTGTTTTCTAGAGCTGACTTGGAACCGTGCTTCCATTACTGATTTTTCTCTGCTTTTGCATATCATTTTAGTGAAACAGGTAGAAAAATACATGCTTTTTAAGAACCCTTAAAAATATTCAGCAGTGAAAGACAGGATGACTGTCAGTAGAATCAATTAATTTCCATAAAAGATCTCATTTAAATTTGATTTAACATTACTTTTCCATTTTTTTAAGATAAAAAAAAAAATCATCGCATTTCAAAAATAACTTTAAAATGAAATTGTAATTTACCATTTTAAAAAAGGGCTTTTTTTTGTTTTTCCTGAGAAAGTTTTTGTCAAAATTGATACAATCCTGTAGAATATATGATTTCAAAGAATCTATATTTTTAATTAGGAGAACATGCCACTGTAAATGTTTCAATCCCTATTGAAATTCAGTTCTATTGACTGCTTTCCTTAGCAACTGACCCAGATAAAATTGTGTTTTCACTGAGCTGCTTGATCCCTCAGATACAACCCAAACTAAGAGGAAACTACCTGCTTTACTAATGCATACACTGTTGTGATAAAATCAGGCCTGACACTGCTTTGCCTGGGAAAATCTTTCTGTTCCACTGCGTTTCATTTCCTATCAAGCCTTCATTAAACTTTTTTTTTTTTTTCCCAAAGTTGCATGGTTTATCTTTCCAGTAGTCCTAACTGGAAAAAGGTCTAAGAATGTCATATGCCTCATCAGCCATGCAATAAATGAGGATGTTTACTTGCTCTTCATCAGAGAGAATTTATGATTACTTCTGTGATGAAAATCTCTGACCCTGTAGTGACTTGATGAAATTAAAGGATGAAGCTTCAAACCACTTAATATCACATTTCCACAGCTAAAACATCCTTATTTTTGTCAGTATAGATACAGTAATAAAAAATATAAAACTGAACATATTACTTAAGAGAATAAAGTTTGCATTTTCATTTCCTATAATGATTGTCCAGAAACTGACAGCAAGGCAGCCTCCCACCAAAACCAGACAAATATCACATTCATAGCTTCAAGATAAGACACCCAGCTGGCAATCTCCGCCCTAGTCTGCAGTCTGAAGCATATCCTTGAACTTGATAGACAAAACATTATTAAATTTTACTGTGGATTCCTTTTTTTTTGTCTGTAAGGCACTTGGAGGAACATTGCACTGCACTGTTTCAGATTGCTGCAGAAACCCTCCAAAGACAGTGGCGTTCAAAACTGCAGCTAACAGGCAAGTCTTTAGCGGAAAACTAAGCGAAAGACTTGAGTCTGTCTGGCTTAACACTTGAGCTGGGTATTCTCTCTGAAACAGTTCAGGTTTGCACCAAATGATGTGTGCAGTTACCAGTCCTGCTGAAGCACGAAAAAGGTCCCCAGAACAGTGAGAAATTAGATGTGAAGAGAGTAAAGAGACAAATCTTAAACCTTGCAGAAATCCAGTCCACTGAAAATTAAACACAAATAAATCTATAGGGTTCATGCTTTTTGCATGATTCTCACAAGTTCCAGATAAATGGAAGCTGATAGTATTCTAAAACTCAAATCTGAAGGGCAGGATTTTTAATGTTACTGCTTAGCTTTCAAGTGAAATATAGACTTTTCAGATTAGTGTGAATCTCACATACCTATGAAATTGTCTAAGTATTAATCAGGAAGGGAAAAAAAAAAAAAAAAGAGAAAAAACTGCAGCATCACAAAGTTCTCATGATAAGTGATGCTAAATGGGGTAGCTGTGTATATATTTCACATATCCAGCAGAAGAATGGAGTAAAAAGGACTGGATTCCAAAGGGCAGATTGTCAGCGGAAATTTAAAATTAGTTTATTACCCATTTTTAATAAAAATAAACTGAAACCCCCCCCCCCCCCAAATAATAGTGAAT
>VXBJ01002090.1:0-56342 GCA_013400055.1 Nycticryphes semicollaris | reverse complement strand
ATATAGAATTCTCTTAGAATGCCTTCAGTCAATTGAAATTAATCTTCCCTCATCCCTTTCAGGCCTTGGGAAAAAATCATTAAATTACACATCAGTGTGTTTTCAGTGTTGAAATACTATTTATTCTTCCCTTGCTTTCAACAGAAATTTATCTAATAAATATTTTTTTTTTCAGTTTGAAAACAAATGGCAAAAGCAAATGTGCAAATTCATTTGGATCTTACCTCAAATAATTGCGAAATCCCTAGAGGAACTCAGTGTATTTGCAGTTAACTCAGTTTCTGAGCTACAAGTTCTTTCCAAGCCTGTGAAAGCCATGAGCTGCCAGTCCTTCAGTAGAAGCAAGTGAGGAAAAGAAGTTCTATGCACACAGCGGAATAAGAGATATGTCCCTTGGGTTTCTTTTTATTAAAAAATAAAAGGAACTGCAGCATTTTCGTAGGCATGAAAGCACACAGCTTCTCCACCTCAGCACCATTCTTGAGCAAACTTTTAAATTTAAGCAATAGCTTATTAAGACTACTTGTGCATAGGCACATGTAGAATTAAGACCAGTGTTTCCATCTTTTCCCCAGCAATTTTCTATTCTGATCGCTTATGCTTCCCAATCTCTTTCACCTATATAATGTCTAAAGAACTTCAGAGCAACATCAAATAATGATGCATCGTAGAGAGTCCCTCAACAAAAGTCTCCATTCAAGTAACTGACAAGACAGAAATCTGTTTCATAAGGACATACCTTCTTTGTACCAAAGCTTAACTGCTTTCTGCTTAGAGTATTCCCCAGAGAAATACTGAAGGAAAAATATTTCCTCTATTATTTAAAAGCAGAAATGAAACTCAGCTTTTCCTGAAATTACAAGGAAGTTACCCTCAACTTTCTGGTAATAGGCAACAGGTGATCAATGAATGTAAAGAGGGGGAGGTTTTTTTTTCCTGGTTGCCTGCTGAGAAGGTGGGTCTTTTTGATCCCTGATACTTGCAAACATCTTCAGCAAACTTCTAAACCACAGATGGTAGTCATTCAGGGGCATTTCCAGAGAGGCAGGGTGGGATGAGATGTAAAACAGTGAAGCATGAGCCATGTGTGTATATAGAAAGAACTGAAGAAGAGAAGAAGCCCTGCTTTGCTAAATAAAAGCCCCATTCAATGCTTCTGCTGGATAGGTTACCTGGGATCCTCTGGGTAGGTGTTTTTTTTTTTTCAAGTAAAGCACAGAACAGAACTCAGCCTTTCATTAGTAGGTGTGAGACAGAGCTAATGCGTACAACAGCCACAACATTTCTGAAGCAAGACTACTTGTCTCTTCTGCAATAACTTAATCTAAGTTCACTAATAATGAAGAGATTTCATAACTCTTGACCCCATGATTTTTCTGCTATCTTTCAGATGGTCAGAAAATGACTGGTTATTTCTCCCAGGAAAAGCTACTTCTTTCCGACCATAGTGTTTAATTCTGTAGGTTAAGTACCAGAGAGTGGTACCAGAAATATGAACGTAAATATTATTACTTTATTGATGCTGTTACAGTCCATTTCCTATTATTAAACCTATTATTTTAAGTGTATTTATGGAAGGAACACAGTGTTGCAATGTCCATAGCTTTATGACGCAATTCAGGAAAAGAGAGGTTTTGAAATTATAATCGTTTGTTTTGTGTTAAGTAATAAGCATAGCAGTCTAAGAAATTTGAACAAAATATGAGATGAAGTGATCACCACAATAAAACAGCCTAACAGTGGATGCCTTAAGAAGTCTCACAAATAATAAATAAAAACCTCATAAATTTAAATATTATTGCAAACAACTATCTGAACAAATGTGGAAAATTCCTAATGAATCACTGAGTCATCTTTACAAAGAATTAAATAAAGGAAAAATTGGTCAAAGTCTGAGGAAGGAATAGTTCCACAGACAATTACAAAGGAATAGTTCTGTTATCTCTACTCGTTGTTTACTTCATTATTTCAAATTCTGGGAATTCCAGTAAGCTGTTATCTGACAGCCATGTGCTGTTGGAAGAGGTCAGGCACATATAAAGCTGTCTATAATTTATCATCAATAGCTTGCATAATAGCAAATTCCTTTTTAAGTTTCTCTTATATCTGGCCAGTGGCACAGTGATGTAGGAGGTTCCTTCAAAAGGATAATGTGAAATATCTCTTGTTACTCTGTGTCTGTCTATCTGTTCAGGTGTCTACTCCAGGTGTCATGCAACACTTCCAAAATACAGGCAACAGCCATTGAATAGTAACTTCCTATTTGTTTTGTTTGACTGGACTGTTTCTCACAGCCTGACAGATTAGATCAGTTATTGACACTGACTTTTGCAGAAATGAGAAGAATAAAACATTAGCTGAAAGAAGACATCATTCTTAACCATTGAAAGATGATGGGAAGATGAGGATTTTGGTGAAGACAGGGAACATACCCTAAGTGAACAAATAGAAGTTGTGGCTGCCCCATCCTTGGAAGTGTTTAAGGCCGGGCTGGATGGGGCTTTGAACAATCTGTTCTAGTGGGAGGTGTCCCTGCCCACAGCAGGGGGATTGGAACTTGATGATCTTTAAGGTCCCTTCCAACTCTAACTGGTCTATGATTCTATGAATTCACCAACTATTTTCTACATTATGATCTCCATGTCCATATTCAACATAATATGAGTTTCAGTAGCAATGAAAACAAATTCCATGTGAAAATCTGATCTGTGTAAGTTCCATTCAGCTATTAACTGAAAACATGTATACTCTGTGTGTGTGTGAAAATATGTGTACTGATATACTACTACTGCTCTTGCAATATGTATGTTTTCTCTGTATACAACCAAAGCATTTCAACCTTGCAGAGTTCAAATACATTTTGCTATGTGCTATTCACCTATGTATATGCAGCTTTCTCATCTCAAGGGTGGTTTCAATTTCCTGATCTCAGCAAAAGCACTTGTGTGGTACCTAGGAATGTTTGTGAGACAAATATTGGCTGGAAGATTGAAGATCTTAAAGCCATTTACCTCCTTCATTCAGTCCCATAAATTCATTTTTATGGGTACACATGAGGAGCCTATTTCATTCTTCACAGACTATTAACTAAATTTCTGATTCCTGCGTTCTTTTTATTAAGGTTAAGGTCTGTTTAGTCAGTTCTACTTTCAGATTGCACAAAACATTCATTTCAGAATTCGGAAATGCAACTTTTTCCCAACCTCACTGAAACAAACAAACAAATAAACAAATAAATAAAAAATTAAGCTACACATATACGCTGACTAGTTAGGACAAAGTGGCAATATACATCTGGCAATAAGAAAAGAAGTATAGTAACAACCACCTTTTCTTTTAAAAAGCTCTGAACCAAGCCCTTTCCATAGCAACGTTTGTGCTCCATCGTCATAAAAATTAATTAAAACACAGGAAAGGTATTTAAAAAAATTAAAACAGGAATCTCCAGAGAATTACAACACAAACAGCTATTGCCTACAGACAGAGCTGTAAAAATGCAAAATCCTCCTCAACGAGCCAGAGAAAGTTTTTTCAAATGAGGTTGTCCTTTTACATCTAATTAAGCACATACTATGTACTATTGCACAATTTCATGTAAGTGTATTCATGGTTAATTCTTGCACAAGATAAACTTGTACAATACCACATAAACAGAACATAACTCACATTTTTTCTTAATTATAGCAGACTAGATATCACTTTCAGTAAAAATAATATCATTAAAATTATAGGAATCGGCTTATATTTAAGTAAAAAACACTAAGAAGTAAGAAAAATGTTTTCAAAATCTTTTATAAATACCTTTTCCAAAGCTGCAATTTTCCAAAAGCTAATTGTTTAATTTTATGGGGTAACAGCAACAATCACAGAATTTCAGAGTTGGAAGGGACTTCTAGAGATCATCTAGCCCAACTCCCCTGCCAAAGAAGGATTGTCCAGAGCACATCACTCAAGACTGCATCCAGGCGGGTCTTGAAAACCTCCAGGGAAGGATATTCCAGAAAGAATCTGATATAATTTACTTATTTTCACCAAGTACTCTAAGTTGGAACTCTCAGACTATTCAAGAAGAAAGTTATGATGGTGTAACAAGAAATTATAATTTTTCAGAGTGATGTATCCACTTGACAAGTCTGATGTAATTGAAAAGACAGACTTGCTCTCCTTGAAAGCTCTTGTTGAACTTCACTTCAACGGCAAACCAAAAAGTCTGGGACACCACTCAGTGACTACTTTTTCCCTCAATTGCATTTTACGTTGATTTTTTTTTGTATCTGAAATAATAAAAAAAAAATACTGGGGGAATATTTAAAAAACCCATCTAAATGACTGGTTTCACAATTAAATTAAACATTTTATAGTGCGAATTAAACTAAAATTGTAGAAAATTCAAAACAGCATTCACCTCCTTATGCTATTTTTACATGAGATAAAAACTTTTTGCAACTTCAAAGGAATGTCATGTAATTCTATTACATTAGAGATGCCTTTAATTTGTTGTTGAGATCCTAGAATCAGAATCCTTTCCTGAAGAGGTTTTCTGCTTTGTTGAGTGTTGAGACTCTTTGCCTTGACAAATCAAAAGTCACATTTTATGCAACTTACAGATAAGAAAGTTTCTCTCTTTCAGGAAAGTAATAGTATAGCTATTGATTGAAAAGAAAACAAAAAATGCCTCACAACTGAAGCAAAGCAAGCACAAGCAACAAAACCTACCGAATAAAGCAAAGTAGAGCAAAGAACACAAAATCAGCTAAGCTAAACAGACCTATGGCCCAGTTAACTTTTCAGCAGTAATGAAGACATATAATTAATATTCTTTATGTCTAAACTCAATCAGTTATTTACCAAATTTCTCTTGACACTTCCAGAGAAAAGCACAAAGCTTGAAAATAGTTTCTGTTAAAACCTTCAAAAAATTGTTCCTTAAATAAACTTTTCTTTCCCTCTTCCAACCCCCTTAACCTTCTGTAAACATTTTCTAAGGTTTTCTTAACTATGTACATAATTTCTAAAGACTTCTTTTTTATATATATACATTAATCTCCTTTTTTCAAATTGAAGCTCTCGAAATCTCATCACTTTGCACCAACACTTCTATGGTTACAGAAATGTTACAACATAAATTGAATTACTGGGAAATATTCTAACTTTTACAACATGACATAGTCAACGTACAAATTTCCTAAAACCAAGACTTATTGCATCTAAAATAAAGAGAGTTTGTATCTGTTGTTGAGATGTCTTATGCAAAGGAAGCATTTATCAGACAAATTGTGTCTGCTTGGACCTCCAAATGATTTTTCCAAGGTATTCCAAATCCTTCAGAGGCTCCTAGGGAAATTACTGAGAACTGGGTAGAAGGTAAGGTCCTAGGGTAAATAGGTAATTAGAAGGTAAGGAAAAGACAGAAGGAAAACTGTCTTTATTTGAAGTTGGTTAAGGTCTTTGCCGTTTCACCATGTTAAGGCTTCTACTGTTCAATATATTCATAAACAATAAAGATAAAGGAATGAAATGTGAGGGAGCAGTAATGAAAACAAAGGATTATTATGAAGAACTGGAAAAAGAACTTATCAGATTGACTTGGTAGATGAAACTGTAAGTAAATAAAGCTACACATATGGAGAAAACCACTTCTAACTTCACATATTAAACAATGGACTCTGAGATAACCTTTATTATTCATGAATGAAATTATAATAACCTGAAAGATGATCAGGCTTGAAATAAATCCAAAATAAATCCAAAATGATTCCTCAAGTTTTGCAGATACAATTTTTTTTATTATCTGAGGGGTAGGAACTGCATGTAAATTCCAGCTACTTCACTTCCTTCTGGCTTTTCAAAGCAGTTTAACAGCAGCTGTAAAAAAATGTGTTTTCCAAAACTACTTCACAGTAAAAGCAGCCCAAAGGATTGCTCTGCAAAAGAGGATCAGGCTTTAAATTTCTGTGCGTTGCCACTGTTGGACACTCATTTGACATTGATGTTACCGTGTACTTAAATGGATATTTGAATCCTAGGTTCTATGTAGAACTAAATTATTACAAAATTGTCCATATATAGGCTACAGATCAATTGTCTGAAGAGAAACACCTAACTTGGAAATGCATCTACAACCCAATATCAGCTAAACGGTGAGAACAGCTAGCCAGCTGTGTCGGATCCAGCAAAATAGATTCTCTGGGTATTTTTTTTCCCCTCTGTTTGCCTTTAGACTTTGCTCTTTCTTGATTTTACACGTTTCTGCATGGCCAGGAGAAATAATCTTTCCACAGCACAAACAACTGCTGAGCATTTCAAATGGCGGAGCTGCAGCTATCCCTCCACAGCTGATGTTAGGAGAAATTTCAGTTCTGCCTAGTGATCTACTTCTGACTATCATTTAGTGAACAAGGAGACAGTACAGACCACATAAATTAGAGACCTGGTGTGATGGAAGCAAGACTTTACAAATGTGAAATACAGAATACTTGTTTTACTGCAATGTGCCTTATGAAAGCTGCCTGCCATTCCTTAACCCTGCTACTGCCTCTGAAGAGCAGGATTATGAATGCCAAAAGTCACAGTTAATAACATATCTGAAAGGAAAAATCACAGGTTACTTAACCGAAAAGAAGACCAAGATTTTGTTCTTCTGAATTCGTGTCAGCTCAGAAAGCAGTTGCATTAAGGGCATACTTCATTTGTTGGTAAGAGAATGCCTTGCAGATATGTGACTTGTCTTGAGTTACATTTGACTGCTACTGAAAAAATTAGTATACTTGAACAGCAGTGATGCTACAACTTGCTTCACTGATACAAGCTGTTCTGCACATCTCACCCATCTCAGCCATTCATTCTCTTACTTGCAGGAATCAGTGTATTAACCTGAACTGCTTCACTTTAGTGCAAACGATCACTGAGAAAATTGTCTTTAAAAAACTAATATATTTTCTGAATAAAGCCCAAAAGAATAACTTTTCATAGGTACTTGTATCTCCAAGAGCATATACCATTGACTACTGCAGAGAAATACTTGATTAATCTGCACTCACATAAGTTAAGTATGAGAAGTAAAAGGCGCTTAAAAGGTAGGCTCTGTGTAAGCAGAATATTTCCCCAGCATGAAAATAAATTCACAAAAAAGAATGACATGCATAACTAACACAAGACTTGGCATTAAGACTGATATCCTTATGTCAAAAAATGCTCCAGTGACCTAAATATTATGACTGATGAATTTCAGTTGGCAGCTGTTACTCAGAATGACAAGCAGGAGACTGGAGTTGCTCAGTGTTCACAAGTTGTTGAAGTTCAAAGGTATTTGGAAATTATGACAGAGTACCTTGTCACAGGAAGACTGGGTAAAATCAGCAGTGTCCACGGAAGGCGACATGTATAATAAATGTACCGATGCAATCATGACATTCAGCCTTTGTTCATGATGCTCATAAAAAAGGACAGATGGGTACGTAGTTAGGCCTTTGCTCATTTAATATTTGCTTTCAGTATAATAAAAGCATTTATCAATGAACCTTCCGACAGTTGTGTAAGAACTCTTCATACAACTGACAAAGAATCATATTTTAATTTTTTTTAAATTTTCTTCACTTCTGCAAAATTAATAGGTAAACCTATTACTTTATCCATAAAAATCATCTATTACAAAAACTGGCTCTACGTGACATGAAAAAGTATTCCACCTCTCCGGGTGAGATGATCCTTAAAATCAGGGTGCTTCATGTTTGTAATATTGCTATCAGACACCTAAAAAGTAACAGAAATTAACACAGCAGGAGCATTCCAGGTCAGATGAAGGGAATGAAGATCATGCTCAGGTAACACACCAGATGTATTAAGATGTTCCTTTCACTAGAATTAAACAGACAGGGCATGAAAGTCTGGTGAGCTTCTTGAAGAGCGACTGGGACTGTGCCTCTTAGGATTTTTGCTAGAATTTGTGGAAATCAGCAAGGGCAGAAGTGTTAAATACATTTCTGAAATGGCATTAGGATTCAGTGCTTTAAGTCGAGAGTGCAAAATAGAACCAACCAGGGAATGAAAGCTCAGAGGACTGCTCTGGGCTGCCTCCTCTAACAGACTCAAAATTGGTACTCTGTCATCCAGAGTCATCCAGACTCCATAGCAGAGGACTGCCAGTGCCTGTATTCTGAATCTTGCCTTCTGCTAATGTTGCAATCTCTCAAACAAATCTTTGTTTTAAAACCAGCACTGGTTGTTTTAGTCTACGGGTTACAAATACTGAGTTTGATAAATGATGACAGATGTTGCTGCCTTCAAACTGTTTCTATTTAAACTAGGAATACTGGCAGGTTAGGAAAGTCCACCAGCTGTGAAATGTAAAGGCATTTCAATCACCTCAAGATTGTTTCAATATATTTATGTAGTTTTTCCAGGTCAGTATTGACTGAACCCATAAAGCACTACATCATAAATGCGAGCAATGTGAGAAAACCACTTTTTTAATTCATTAACAACAAGTACTCTTTCGACTGTTAGCTATGATCACCAAGCAGAACGATGGCATCCTAAAACTATATACAAAGTCAGGGGAAAGTACTCCACATTCTTCAGAGGATGTTAAATGTTTTGTCAGAAAAATACTCTTTCTGGTGTTGGAATAAATTTGGTACTACAGTATAGCCAGAAAAGAAATATCAAGTTGGTGCATTTTCATTTGCCCTAGACAAGAAATATACAAACGTATTTACTAAATGATAGAATTAAACTTAATTGTTACATAAAAAAAAAGAAACAGTTTTGAGACTCAATTTTCACGTTGCCTGAAGCAATATAAACCCATCTTGGATGGCAATATAAAACTGAGAGCCAGGTTCAGTTGTGTTCCACAGATGTTAGGGTCTGATGGGAGGGAGGCGTGATTGCTTCATACTGAAAACAAAGACAGGCTGTCAACACAGCTAATTTGCAATACACAAACAAATTTGGGAAGTTATCTATGCCATATTTGACTTGGTTAGAGTTGGAAGGGACTTAACATTTTGGGTGTGATCCATCTATCAAATCCATACCTCTCCAATTTAGAGACCAGGGCATTGTGCGGGACAGTTTTAAATGCTTTCCACAAGTCCAGGTACAAGACGTCAGTTTGTCTTCTTTATCTACCAAGGCTGTACCCCCATTGTAGAAGGCCACCAAATTTGTCAGACACTGTTTGCCTTTACTGAAGCCATGCTGGCTGTCACTGTTACCCTCCATATTTTCTATGTGGCCTTAGCAGAGTTTTCAGGTGGATCTGTTCCATGATCTTGTCAGGCACAGAGGTGAGACTGTCCAGTTTGTAGTTCCCTGGGTCTTCATTCTTTCTTTTTATTTAAAAAATGGGGGGTTTGTTTCCCCTTTTCCGGTCGGTGGGAACTTCATTGGACTGCTATGACTTCTCAAATATGATGGCTTGTCAACCTCATCCACCAGTTCCCTTAGGACTCGCAGATGTATGTCATCAGGTCTCAAGCACTTGTATATCTTCAAGTTCGACCCTGATCGTCTCCTACAGTGGACCGTAGCTCATTCTCACAGTTCCTGAGTTTGCCTTCCACAAATCGTGCAGTGTGCCTGGAGCATTTGCTGGTCAAGGTTGACAAAAAAGTCATTGAGTACCTCAGCCTTCTCCATATCCCAGGTAACCAGGTCTCCTGGTTCCTTCCAGAGGAAGGAATTCTTAAAAGGTACAGATAAACCACACAAAGTCCATTAGGCTGTCAAGACCATCTAGACATCTATTTTTTCCACTGCTACAATTTTTTTGCTGCAATAAGCAGAAAATTATGGCTTTAAAAGTTTAGGCTGTGAGACAAAAAGTAGATGCCTTGTCTGCCAACTTTATCTCTAACTTGGAAATCCTATGTGTGACTGACCTTGGCAGGTTCTCTCTAATAAACAACATGCGAGCTAAGGATCGTAAGAACGGAAGTATAAAGGGCTTGTGCTATTCCTTTCTTTGTTTTTTTCCTGGGGGGGAGAAGAATGGAACTTGTAAATACATCAATGTGTGCATACAGCTGTGGAGAAACAAAGCCATGCAGGATCTCTCCAGGAGCTAAAAATCTCTTTAGATAACTACTATTAATAATTTCCTTCTAAATTAAAAAAGTGTATTATTAAATGATTATTATTGTTATTATAAAATAATCAGTCATATTAAAATTTTCAAAATATTATCTGCTACTCTGCAAACTGAAGAATAAAACCAAGACCTGGTAACTATCAAAACAGAGTGAAAGTGGAAGAAGATTCATATGAGTACTTCATAAGGAAATCATATAGTGTTGGTACTTCAGAAAGATGAAAATCGAAGCCTCCAAAAATGCAACTATTGCTCCTTGTCAGTGTGCTCTCCTCGGCAAGAATGCAGACTAAGGTAGATTGGTTCATCATGATGGCTGCACAAAGCCTGAAGCCTTTCACCAGCACAAATACTTCCTCAAAACTTTTAATTAAGAAATATCAGTAATGAACACCATTCCTAAGCCAGAAAACTGTCTTCTTTCAATAGCCACCAAACTTACTCACTTTAATGCTTTAATCCATTAATAACACCTTCAGATTAACTTGTTCTTATTTTATTTGTATGTTTTATTTTATCTAATTTCTGGAAAACAGTAGATTTGCTCTTAATTTTCTAACTGCTTGCTCTTTTTGTTTACTCAGATTAGTACAAAGTATTCAGAACTGATTTATTTCATTTTTATCAGATGAAAGCAGATGACATAAGGACAAAGATAATTTGAAAGCTTTGGTTCTGCTTGCAGGTTAAATCTTGTATCATTAAAAGGGTTACTTTTTTGTATGCCATTATATGTAAGAGCAATAATTATACCAAATAATTTGTTAGCTATTTCACTCTTCTGACAGTAGAGTCTCCTTAAAACATTTGTAATAATAAATGACAATTTAGACAATTAAAACTGATTTGTGAAAATTAACTGAGTAATACACATATACATGATGTAATTTGCTTCCATTATGTACAGTACATTGTGTACTGTTTGTTCCTAGTGATCAGCCTCTTCTGAAAGTCAAGCCAGTAGGCGGCTGTCCCAGCATTCCTTGGGAAACAATGCAATTAAATATGTGGCAGGTTTTGAGCCTGGGAGAGAATTAATTCTCCTCTTGTCTTACTGCATTGACATCCACACAATTGTATCGGGAGGGAATAATATTAAAAGACAAATTTTAATATATCAATGATTTACAGATTATGGATCAAAAGACAAGACAGTCACCATTGATTAAAAATATTAGAACAGTCAATGTACTAATAGGTTTTAATCTTCTAATTCTATTTGTTAATCCTTCCATTTCTTCAATTGATTCTATATTGCCAATAATTATTTTTTAATAAAGGCTGAAAAAATACCAAGAACAGTTTGTGGGTTGGGACCTGGTTTTGTTATATATTTACACCTTTCTTGATGAAAAGAATTTTTATATTAAATCAGCAGTGTCTGCCATCTTTGTCATACTTAGTTTTGATAAGTGTTGGGAGAAATCCAGAAGCAGTAGACTTTTCTGAAAATTTTCTAGCAAACATACCTTTTTGTTTTTTAAACGAGGGTCATAAATATCTGCCCTCTCCAGGAAGAATTAATGTAAACATTATTTTCAAAGGCTAAATTTGTATCTACACTAGCAAATAATATGTCCTACTAGTAGCAGCAGATATGTAAACCAGTTTGTATTGAGGATGGAATGATTTTATATAACTCTTTGGGGGCAAGGGATAATATTAAGAAAGCTCTAGTCTTGTCCAACAAATCATTCTGGATATGAATTCTTTTGGTAAATTTCTGGATAGAATTTTTTGGTTTTATTTCATTGAAAAGAAATCCAGGTCTACTACTAATGTAAACATACCAAAAAGAGCTCATCTATAGTTCTCCTGTAAATACATATCGCCTGTAAATGTAACATCACCTACACTTTTCAGACAGGGTCCAGACTAGCTGATTGTGTGTTTCAGTGAAACGCAAAGAGAAAGTAATCGGATCATGATTCTCTGTTCTTCCGGTGAAATCTGTATCAAAGAAATGTATCAGAAACAAATTGCTAAGTAGAATGGGTAATAATATTACATCAAAGGATCAGTTTTAAAACACAGTAGTAAAGCTCCAGTAAGCGTGTGGAACTTAATATATGCATTTGAGAGTGTGGGTTTACCTATGGATATATCTGACGTAAATGTAAACCTGAATATATCCAAAATGGCTACATTTTCACCTGTCACTTGTCATATAGATTATAACAAAATCCACAATAAGGACCACTGTTCTTTACTAGTGTTTTTGTACATGCTCACATCCTGTTTTGAAGCATCAGCTCATAGAATTTTTAGGAAGACAATCCAATCAGACATATGCATGAGTTCAAATAGAAGTAGACTTTGCCTTCAAAAGTTATTTTTAATCCTCTGGATTCAGGAAGTGGTATAGAACTCTAAAGCATGCTTCCACTAAGTAAACTTCTCATTTCCATTACGCTAAAGCTTTTTCTAGAGAGCATTTTTACATGGTAGAGAGAATAGGTATGACAGTTAAGTTCACAATCTAGGTAGACTTCATAGCAAGAATTTTACTCAGTTATATTCATCTGCTCTTCATCATGCTTTTGCATGAAAGAATTTAAATAAACAGTCATCCTGCATCTGGATAGAGAAATGATTACCTCCATTGCATTCTACAAATGAAAGGGGACTTGATACAAAGAGAGCTACAGGCTACAAGCTGATAGGAATGACACACTAAATGATGTGCCAAGCTGATTAAATAAATCCTTCTTCAAATAGATCTAGTTATACAAAAAAACGTGACAGATGTATATTTTCTGCTGGGATTTATACAACCATCTGGCCTTGTAATTTCCAGATGGAAGTTTCACGTTAAGTTCTTACACTGAGATTCTACGGTATTTGAAAGATCTGTGTTTTCCATTTTTTTTCAAGTATCTGTTGGCTAGAAGAAGTGCTCTCAGCACTTACAGTTGTTGCTGACTAAGGGAAAGTATGAGATCTATTACATTGCCAAATATTCCCTTAAAAAAAAATTTTTTAAAGCTGCTGCATGATTAATGAAAATAGTATTTTCAAAGACATTTTCAGAAAGTCGGAATTCTACAGCTCGTAGCAAACTTTAATGAGACAAATAAGCCACAAAATAGTTTTCAGTCTTGCATTTGAGTTTAGTTGGTATATTTAACTTTATGCTATAAGGCAGTCTCTCAAAGTTGTCTTTTTACTGTTTCAGAACAACTTGTTAGCAACTAGTATTGTAAACAGGGCATGGACAAATATAATAGAACTAAGGGCAGTGAAAATTCAACTTAGGGATGACAGAAGCACAAACAGAGATAGATAGCACGGACAGATAACAGGCAAAATAATATGTAGATATATCAATAAAAGACAATTTGAAATCCCTGGAATCACAGAAGTGATTATAGATGAATAATTCTATGCACCTGTGCAAATAGTGGAAATCTCTCATCATGGAAATCTCTGAGAAATTCCCAGACAAATGCTATTACTTGTATAAAACCCTTACAGCATGACATCAAGGATGGACAGAGTGTTTCTGAAATTTTTTCTATGATTTCTACCCAAGGAAGTTTGCATACACACATTAATTTTATATGAGGTCTTAGATCTAGAAGTTTCACAGTTATTAAATCTCAGAGTTAAGGATCTGTTTGTTGTGGTGCAGGAAGAAAGAGTTCTCGCATAGAGACGAGACATACATCACTTTTCTTCTTTCCTCCTACTTTTGTGTAATCCCAGAGGGCTCTTTTGAATATATTTTAATATAAACGTAAACATCTCCTTCCACCATCTAACTAGCACAAAAGCCGTCTTTTTGACTCAAAAATAGTCCAGTTTTCTACTTTAAACTTCTACCACCATCCAAACTCCCTCTGGGAGGTTTTTCTCACATGCCTTGCTTCAAATAGCTCCAGCTTCTCTCACTGGTTGATACGAATTTCCTGCTGGGGCACCCTGAAGACATCTTTCAAATTTATACTCGTATCAAGGTGACATTTTGTCACATTCTAAACCACCTAGAGAAAAATCTGGTAGATCTTTGTAACCTTCATCCTACGGTCAGAAAATAAACCCTGCCCACTCATGTAACACTGAATGGTCACAGATTTCAAAGGCTCCACAATAGTGTGCAATAAATCCAGTGGAACAAAGTGCACAGCAGCTTGGATGCAGCTAGGATCAAGGGGGATCATTTAAAAATGGTGCTGAACTATCTCAGGCTCCTACAGCACATAGAAGCAACGTGGGTATTTTTTTTCAGTGCATCCTGCGTCAGCCCACAGCCACGGCTTCCTCAGAGAAGCTCTCCCAATTCCAGATTTATGCTTCTTTTTCCAAAGAGCTGCAGCTCCTAAGAACAGCTCTGCCAGAAGGGAATCACAGGAATCAGGAACAGAATTATCTGTTTGAGCCTTCTGCCCCCTCGGCCTGACCCCAGTTGCTGGTTGGCTGCCTGTTCAAACTAATGACAACTCTTATACAGGGAAGGGGAATGTACAGATGTATGAAAGTCGTTGGCAATATCACAACTCTCCTGCCTCCAGAAAAGAACCTTGGTACATAAGACAGTGTTCACTTGCCGAATTCCATCTTAAAGAGCTGTGCAAAACTCACAGCTTTCTTCATTTACTATGATTTGGAGAAGAAAATGTGCTTCATAACGAAATTTTTTACACTTTTGAGCTGCAGAGGTTATAAATACAACATATTTGATACTTCCCTTTGCCTTTCAACTCATGCTTGAGCTTCAGAATTATTAGTCCTCTTCTTGTCCCTCCTACAGAGCATTGTTTGGGCCACAGTTCCCTTGCAATTTGTATAAAGTAAGTATTTACTACGCCAATTAATATGTTTACAGAGTAGCTTCATATTCAGGGTAATGACCTATAACTCAAAAGCAGCTTGACTAATTTTCTTCTTAGTTGCAGAAAAACACTATTGGGGGTTATCCTACAAAAAAATAATTACTAGATAACTACACAGTATTAAAACATTGAGAATCCACCTTAGGTCACATAGTTTCAAAATCTGTGTCCCTGAGGTAGCATAAAACTCATTTGTAGTCCTAAAGTATCTGCAGATGTTATACTCTTTCCAAACTGCCACCAGAGGACAAATAATTCATTCAATATTATACACACTATAATCATCACAGTTGTAAACAACAGTAATTATTAACACTGGTAAATGATAAGCAGTCCTCTTCAGCTGTAGTTAATGCTAAAAAGAAATTTAACTAGGTGGATAGTCTGAAGCTGCTAATAGGAAATAAACACTGAAAGTAAGTTCCAAGAAAGGTATTCGCTTTAGTGGAGAAATTTTAGCCACTTCTCTGTTGGAAAAAAATATGGATAGATTTTTTCAGAGGCTTTTTGGTTTAAACAATGTTGCTGAACGTAACATAAATGTTCAACACAAGTTTTTTTAACAGGGCTCTTGATGGAGAAATTGCAGGATTTGGAAACTAAAATTAGTTATTCTAAACTTAGTTCACCCTCTTTTTCTATATATCCTGTCACGATATATTAAGATATGTTAAGATGTGTTAAATAACAATTCTAGCATATTAAAAATACTTAGTTTGGAATTGGACATTTACTACTGTTCCAGAGTAAAGCAGGTCTTTGCATCAGTCTTACCAAATTTTTAAATGCATCTTTGGAACGCTGCTGTAGCTAACATTCCTGAGGACATTTTGCATTTAAGAGAATATTAAGCTGGACTTGCTTGATGTTGTCATGCATACACCAAAGAGAGTAAATTGTGTGGTAGTCAATACTCCAGGATTTTCATACAAAAATGTAGTTAGTCAATATATAAATAAATATAACAAATAGATGTTGCCTGAATATTAAACATTATGTTGAACACTGATAATGAGGCAAAAGACAAAAACAGACAGAGAATGTAAATATGGAAAAGAGTATTATTTGGTTCTATGTTAAATATTTTTATTACTTTCACTTATTTTGTAAATTTAATTCTCAGATTTTATGAACTTCCACAGTTATTTTGGATATGATTTGGCCTCACCTTCTGCTGAAACACATTTTCAAACTCCAGTTATCACATCTTATTTAACTTTAAATTAGTTTTAAATAGTTCATTACTTCTATAGCTTTGATTTTTATTAATTAAAACTACCAGAAGACAAAAAAAATCTAGAATGAAAAAAAGCAGCTGGAAATTTGCTGAAAGAACACATGCTGAAAGTTTATTATCTACCTTACAGTATACCATACCTTCTCTCTATTGGCATTTTGTTTTACATTTTCAGATGATTCATCCAATGCAGAGGTGCTAATTTTTTTCCCTTTAAAGGAGATGAAAAAGATTGATAAATGCCATCAGTTTAAGTCAAATTTTAGTCTTGTGTTAAGATTACCTGTCCATGCTATACTGTTCTGTTCTACTCTCCTTCTAAGGTTTGGTTGGTACACCAGCAAAGCATAAACCCCAACCACATTTTAAATTCACATTTATCTAACTCTGACAATTCAGAAAGTAACAACTGAGTGTAAGGAGTATTGTGGGATTTAATTTAAATTGTTTAAAATTATAATTTTCCCCAGTTATCTCTCAATCTAGTGCTAAAATTCCTTCACTACAGTCATAATTCAATCATGAAAGTTTTTAGACACTGTACTCAATCTGAATTATAAATTTTAAGTACTATAAAATTAGCATTCCTTAGACAACACTACTATATCATAAACTTGATTACTGGTCTGCATCTTTGGGATGCTAAAACTTAATTACAGAAAGACACATTAGAATTGGTCGCACTCTTGTACCAGCAGTTATGTCTTCAACCATAAGTATAAGCCACAGGTTGATGCTCAGAAATGTGCCATGTGGTCTACAAAAATACATGTAAAGTATGGTAGAAACTTGACAGGTATTTATGAAACTTATTTTCTAATTTTCTTGAATTGAAAACATTTTAATGAATACAATTTCATGGATAATAACAATCTCTAGGTATAAAACCATGGCACTGTTTCATGGACAAATATATTTTTCATGTCTTATGTCCTTTGGAAGTCTTCCTGATGTTCTCTTAGTAGTCTTACAAATGAAGGCTAATATCTTCAGAAAGCAGGTATGGAAATATAGAAGATCTACATAGGGAAAATATTAGGGATTGAACAGATATATCTCATGTCCAGCACTACGTTCCTCTTTAAACTGCTAATATAATAATTAGGTTAATATATGTTTTAAAAAATTGTAGTGTTATTGAGGAAAATTTTCATTTCCTAACATTAAATATATTGTTTGACCAGTAACCAATTGTTTCCAAACACAAGCAGTATTTCCCTTGTTAAGAAAAAGCAACAAAATAACAAAAAAAAACAGTGAGGACAGAGATAAAAGAGTTCCCAAACCAAATTTTCACAAGTACTTTAAAAGCATACTAAGCTGATACTTGCAGCTTACCAGTTATTAGATACTGTGCCCTTCAAAATCTTTGTCTGAACTGGAAAAACATATTATGAAGAAATATTTTTTAACAAATGAAAATATTAAGGTAGAGTTAGATTAGCCTACATTCAGCAACTATGATTCACTTCACACAGCCCTGAAAACATTTTAGCTTGAGCCTGTCCTCCCAAAGGTGCTGTTCTGTATGCTCCAGTAAGTCCTTCAGCTCAGTGAAGAGCTCTCAAAACTTCAGTTTCATTGTCATTAGGAAACTGGTCTTTCATAGGCATTGTAACCTTCTAAGCATGAAATAGCCCATGTTAAAGCCTCACAGCCTTGTTGAGAGCATAGTACTTTTATGAGCAATGTTATTTGCTCTCTCAAGGTCTTCCACAGCTACAAACAGAAGCCAAAATCAACATTAGACAGCCTGGCTCCTGAACAAAGGAATCTGTGTTCTTTATAAGACTGGCAAAAATTAGGATATCACACTTTGAAATTAAATCTTTTAGCTTATAAACAATTATACATCAAACAAACTAGTTGTGCATTTTTTTGTGGTATAGGTTTTTGCAAGTTTAAGATCTACTTGGTTAGAAAAAGTCTTATGAACTAAAGAAAATAAGAAGCAATAGCGAAGACCAGCCTTCAAAAGTCTTCAATACATGGGTAAACTCCGTTTTGTCTGTCCATTTTAAGTGCTTCTCTGTTTCTGTTTGAAAACCTGAGAGATTTACAGATTTTTTTTTTCCTGTCAACACATTTTATTTGTAAACACAGATGGAAAGATGTTTTCAAAATTTATACGGCATCCAAAGTATCCCAAATAAGAAATGCTAAATGTTGTTGTAATTTTGCTTGAGGGAGGGCTGTGCATTGAGATCTCTTGGGCTGATCTGCTAGTTCTATGATGACAAGGTTGTATTTAGGGTTTCAGCTTTGATAGAAGACTTTTTCTCCCTTTTAGTGGAGTGGTTTAAATTCTAAAACCAATTTTAGTTTCAGATCTTCCAAGGAGTCTAGAGGATGGATGATAGGTTTGATTGTTTTGACAGAAACAGTAAGTTCATCTTGGCTTGTGCATTCCTAAAAGTGTCAGTTTTCTAGAAATGCTATTAGCAATCCCTACAATGCAAACTAAGGTGAATGAGCATTTTAACAGACTGCTCTGTCTCACATGAAAGTTCTTGGAAAGGCTGCAGGCAACTTTAGTTTTCTGGATGTGAATCAAGCTTTAGCGAATTTGTTAATCCATAGAAATGTATAGTCTCATAAATGTACCCCAGGAACAACTTACATGACAGCCTTGTTAATCTACCATTTCACAATTATGTAGAACTTCATAAAATTATATTTTGCTTTCCTTCTCTTCAACAAGTTTTCTGAACAAAAGAAATAGTCTTTATTTTTGTGACAAGCTGAGTTTTAAACATGATTTTTTTCTCCTTTTCCTGCTACAGCAAGCTATTTTCAGCTGGTTTTTCTCTGAGATAGAGGGTCTTCAATTCTTAGTACAGTAGATCTCAACTACATATTTGGATTGCCTTTAAATAATTACTTTTATTATATAGTCCAAACACTCTGCTTTCATCATTAAAAAGAGACACTTCAAAGCTAATAATAAAACTGGCATTAAGGCGGAATGGGGAAGGGAACTGGATAGTGAAGGGGAGAATCAAATATAGGACCAATACATAAATTAATGCATACTAATTTGCAGTTGGCTGAAAAGTATGTTATTGTCTTTTAATGAAATATACTAATAACTTTGCTAATTTATTCAATTTATTTCTTTTTAAAACATATTGCAAGATTGAAGATGGTTATGTATTCTGAAGGAGATAAACCACAAGAGAAAAACAAATTAAACAGAAAACCTACAGAGTCACAGAAAGAAATACAAGGGATTACTCACAGCAAGAAAAAAATCTGTAAGTAGAACAGTTAAAGAAATCAAGCAAATAAAATGTGTAAATGTCAGACAGAAAGAAGAATAGAAACAGTTTAAGAAGCTGAGGAAAGAGGAGGAAGAAGGGATTCACTTGGCATTAAGTAAACCTTTTTGTACCTCTTGCTTGGCAAAAAAAAAAAAAAAAAAATCCTTAATAAATTCATAGACACAAAAAAGGATTTTGTATGACTCATATTTTAGAGGAAGTTTCCATGAGTGCAATTGGAAAACCAAGGTCTCATTCAACCAATGGAGAACAAGACAGATCAGCAGTTGACCAAACTTAAAAGCAACTGTTGCAAGTATATGAATCCTTCCCATCATTTAGACTGGGGTTATAGCCTTTGTAATTGCCCATCAGTTTCATGCCACACTCACCAAACATCTTGGGTAGCCAGTGACTGAATGTGATAAGGTGCATCCCAGCAGAGACAATCTCTCTGACTTCCCCGTCAACAGTGTCTCTATCCCACCAGGAGTTTGTTTTCAGCAGTTCCCTTGCTATGAGGTTATGCTTGCAAAAACACAGTAGTAGGCAAAATGGTTAGTCCTAACTGCTCATTTGCTCTGTAGTCTGCTGTAAACAAGCAAGGTAATGAAACAGTGCTTTCATTTTCCTCTCGTCTTTATTTAGTTGCTGGACCTGTGGCAAAAGGCAGTAAGGGCTTTCAAGATAAAAACTTTCCTTGGGATCATATTGACTAGTTTTGTCTCGTAAGTCTTCTGATTCTCTCTCAGACCTTCCACACACATTAGAAGCATCAATATACAATATCAGATGGTTAAGTTGCTCCCTTGTGTAAACTGAGGTCATTATAAACAGGACCACTGCCACAAACCAGCTCAAGTGAACAAAGAGCATGAATTTTGAATTTGTTGCTCTGGGATCATCATGAGGAGTAACAATTCAAAAACAAGGTGTAAAACCTGCTTTGCTGAATGCTGTTTTAGGAAGTTAATCTATAAATCCATCTCTAATTTCAGCCAATCCTATATATTGCTGATAGAGTGGCAGCCCACAATTATCCAGGAGTAATATTGAGAACGCAAACACTCCACAATACAGCATCAGTGGTATGGGTTGAGTTCTGTGGTATAAATCCACTGAATGGGAATCTACAGTAACTGCCTACAATTCACTGGCAAAAAAGAAAAAAAAAAAGAAAAAAAAAAGATAAAACTCTAATTTTATGTCTAGAAAAAGACGTTTTCTTTTGTTTTAAAGCCTTACTATTTATCCAGGAATGGCCATCGAACTACAAAATGCTAAGAAGAAATTACAGGCAATCTACCCACAAAAAATGCTTACTACACACTGTCTATCCTTGTATCTGCCCTGCTTGGAAATGTCCAGAATCTTTGAACTAACAGGTCATGTTATGTCAACTCACAAGCAAATTATCATAGACCTTTTGATTCTTTTAAAATAAATTCTGAAATAATATTGCAACAAATTTGAGGAAAAGGTTGATTTTTTTCAAGAAATGCAATTGTTGCTTAGTTTTGACAATACTTAACCTGGAGCTTTTAAAGAAGGAAGGAAAATGTTTTTTTTTAATTGTAAGTGCAAAACCGTGAAGTCAAATTCATTACTCATAACACAGAATAAGATATTCCAGTAACAGCAAATATTTGGTATTTACTTGTCATCATTTCTTAAAATGCCTTTTAATATAGTCTCTGCATTATGTCTGATGACTTATGTTTTTAATTACCTCTGGGTTCTGGAATCACAGCATCCCCATACACACAGATCTCTGAACACTAGTTTGTACACCAGGTTCAACATGAATATTGCAGTGAAGAAAGCTGAGAATCAGCCAAGGAAATGCTAAAGCTACCTTAGATTCTGCATATAGATTTAACCTCTCAAAAAGCTCAAAAAATCCCTCAACCATCAAGCTCAGCACTGCTAGAGCTACAGGACTGGGTACTACAGCCAAAGGTAGCTTGAGATGAAGGTAAAATATAAACATGCTTTTAGTTCTTAAAATTAGAAATCTTTCTGCACTATAATGAAAAATATTTTTTATTTTTTTTTACAGAAGATTTAATTCAGTGGAGTAGGATTAACACAGCAAAAAAAGCAATGTTTATGAACCACCTTCATTGATTAGCATGATTTCTATTTTCATCCTCATTATCACTAGAGGTCAGTTTACAAAATGTAATTTTTAACTTTTTTAAGAAAATGTTGCTGTACTTCCTTACAGCTTGTTTTTTGGACAGACCTGATTTCTTTTGCTTAAAACTTGGAAATAATATTGTATGGATTTGATTGCTTGAGTTATGAATGGTTGAAGACTGTCATTTGATTAAAAAACAAACTGAATTTTCAGTGCCTCTAAGCTAACATGCAGCAACAATATGGACCAGTTTAGCTTTCTTGCTAAAATTACAAAAGATTGTAATACTCATAATTTTCCAATTTTTGGCAGGGAAACTAAAACCACAATTTCACACACAAAAAAACCCCACAGAAATCAACCAAAGTGAAAAATCCCTATAGGAATGCTCCTGACATTGTCAAGTCTTGTTACAATTATACTGTGTTAAGAAAATATCTAGCAAAACCAGAGTGTTGCCTCTATTCTTCAAGAAGGAGGTCCTGTTGAAAAATAATCAAATTTTCTTTTTATATGGATATCCCTTATGCTTTATTGCTTATGTTATAACACCATGAGATATGGATTTTCTGTAGATTGTCTCTTCATGAGATCACACAAAGAAGCAATATGGGAAATGACTGGGAAATTCATACGTACTAAAAATGTGTCTCCTGGCTTTGCTTGGCATCAGATATTGCAATTTAATAAACAAAACTAAGCAACCAACCAATCAAAAAAAAACCCAACCCCAACTCCGCCCCGTCCCCATAAACAACAAAAAACCCACCAAAAATACACACACCCAAAAAAAACCCCAAACCTCCAAGCCTGAACTGCTCCAACTCACTTCTGAGTTCTGAGGGTTTTGACAATCATATTAAAGTATTACATTTGCAGTTCAAGAAAGAGACAAGAAGTAAGCAGAATAAAACTGTGAGCAAAGATAAAACAAATTCTTACAGCAGAAAAAAATTTCTTCTTATGGAGTTAATTGCACTGTCAAACCTGCTGGATGACATAAAGAATGAATGATTCAACATAGTTATCACTTTCTGGTACATCTTGTGCTACTGCAAAAACAATTTCGCAGTTCAAACAACTTCGCACTTTAAAAATTTTATATTTTGTGTGACATAAACAGCACTTCTACGCTCTCAAAGAGCAGCAAGTCTGAGAAGAAAAAGGAAACCTCAAATTCTCCTATTGATAGATAGAGAATGAGCCTTTCTAAGAACAAGCAGAAGAATTCTCATGGGGATGGTAGAAGAGTCTTTTTAATCTTATGTAACTAATTCACATTTGTTTATCTATGATTGTGGTCAGCATTTTTGCTGTTTAATGATGTCCCTGAAACAAATTCCTCTCCATCTTCTTTGAGAACATGTAGCTGTATTGCATACAGCTCTAGAACCTCAGTACAATATCATAAACAGCAATTTGAATATCAGCTAAGGGAATTAATTCAAGGCTTCTGCACAAGTATCGCACAAAAGACAAAATACTCCAGAAAGCTTTTTTTTTTTTTTAGAAAGCACTGCATTTAATATTGAACAGACATAGACTGGTAAGTTCCACATTGCTGGGACTGAGGAAACTCTGCTCAAGGGACAGAGAAATTGACTTCTGAAAATGAACTGTTCTTTAAATACTTTTACAGTCCTTAGCTGAGATTCAACAACACAAAGATAAAAAAAAAATAAACAAACATATAAAATCTGTCAAAATACATGTTCTGCCTCCCAGGTTCTTTTTGCTGTATAGAGGACTTATAGCTATCCAAGGACTATAGCTGTAGTAAAAAATGAAATGAGAAGAAAAGATTATTTTTTTTTTGAGGGGGAGGTATAGAGAACGTATCGAGTTCTTCTGTGAGCATTATGAAAAATGCAGGTATAGCGATAACAAAAACATCTAAAATCTGAGTGGGTCTGTCATATCTTCATCGCTCTGACACCCAAAAAAATACAAGAATCTCTGTATGAGTCAAACTGAAGACTCATTCTACTCAGTGCGTTGTTTCCAATGATGGATAATAGATCTTGTCTGGAACAAAGAAAATATAAAGGGTTACTACCCCAGAATATGATCCCAAGCTCCTCTAATTTGCCGCTCAGGGACTTCCTGACACAGATTTATATGCCATAGCCTGATTTGATTTCTCTGCCATGAACAGATCGAAGTACTCTGTGATGCCTGGAAAAATTTGAGCACTTATTCATCCTGTTGGAAGAAGTTGTACAGCTTAACTACAGCCTAGCTTATTTAGATATTTCTTACATAGGAGCCATTCCAAATTCAGCCATCTTTCAGAAAGCACTCAGCTTTCTTAAATTCTTCTTGATTATCTTCATCGCCCTGAATAACTTAATATCTTCAACAAACTTTGACAACTTACTATTCATCCTTTTAGAGATCATTTACATATATGTTAAACAGCACAAGTGCCATTCCCTCTGCTGGCGACTTTTCCCACTGTGAATGCAGAAACTTATTCATATACTCTGTTCTTTCCTTTCTTTCCTTTCCTTTCTTCTTTTTTTTTTTTTTTCCTAAATCTATCTGAGTGTGTTCTTTTTTACCTGCTAAACTAGTTTCCCTGAAGAACTTTGGAGGGGAAACCTTGTTTAATGTCTTTTGGCAATCACGGCAGCCTACAGAGCTACACATGTATCTTACAAACATGAAAATACCTTCCTCACACATGTCTGTATACCATGTAGACTCCTAACACTACACGAAATGTTGCTCTGAAGAAGTCCAAGACCAAACTATACCAAGTAAGTCCACTAGGATTGCTTTAAAAAGCTAATTATCCAATAGAACATGGAAATGATCAGGAGATTCATATTTTTCCTGAATTATTTTATACTCTCTCTGGTCCTTAATATTATAATATATATTAGCAGTTAAGGGGTACATAAGGTACATAAGTGCAACTCACTTGAGACATACTCATATCTTCCCATTTATGATTGCAAGGTTGCCCTCAGAGTTTCCAAAGGAACTTGCTGCTTTTCATAACTGGAATACCAGTCCACAAATAAAACCAGTCAAAAACTAAGTACATTTTAACAAATTCTTTTTATTCTTTCATTAATAATATTTTGGAAAAAAAAAAACCATGACAAACCATTCTCAATCCTAAGTTGCATCACTTGCAAGCACTTCTCAGATTCTGTAAGGGTAGTGGTGAAATAGGAGGGCTAGGCTGACTTTATCAACAGAAAAAGTGAAGCAGTATGTGTATCACTCATTTCCATCCTCACTGATATGTTAATTACTATAGATCTATGCTTTATGTGCACATTGTAATTGCAACCCTGATTGCTCACCTGTAAGTGATGACAGTCCATGTCCTCTCCAAGCAATATTGGTGTACTTACTAACTTCTACACAAGTGAACAGTCTTGACGCTTGTGTTTATTGTGAACATTAATTGCAAGCAGGGATGCAGAATTAAATTAAAAAGAAGACTGAAGGGGAATCTGATCAATGCCTATAAATGCTTAAAGGGTGGGTGTCAAGAGGATGGGACCAGTCTTTTTTCAGTGGTGCCCAGTGGCAGGACAAGAGGTAATGAGCACAAGTTTGAACATAAGAAGTTCCATCAGACATGAGGAAGAACTTTTTTCCTTTGAGGGTGGCAGAGCACTGGAACAGCCTGCCCAGAGAGGTGGTGGAGTCTCCATCTCTGGATACATTCATAACCCATGTGGACAAGCTCCAGTACAACCTGCTGTAGGTGGCCCTGGTTTGGCAGCAGGGGTTCGACTGGATGATCTCCAGAGGTCCCTTCCATCCCCATATTGTTCTGTGATTCTGTGATTCTGTGAATCATAGAATGGTACAGGCTGGAAGGGACTTCCAATGGTCATCTAGTCTGACCTCCCTGCAGTCAGCAGGGATAACCCCAACTAGATCAGGATGCCCAGGGCCTTGTCAAACCTCACCTTGAATATCTCCAGCGAAGGGGCCTCGACCACCTTCCTGGGCAACCTGTTCCAGTGTTCCACCACCTTCATAGTAAAGACCTTATTCATATTATCCAATCTAAATCTGCTCTTTAAAGCAATATTTGTGGGAATGTCATTTAGCACGTCCAGGAACCCTTGTCTAAATACTGACCATCTTTGCTGTGGGCCAAAATGAACAATCCAGAGCAACTCAGGAGCTAATGTAAGTTGTAACAGCGATGTTGATTTCAAAAGCTATACCAGAAAAATTTACAGCAGCCTAGTGAAATTATTGGAATTACCAAATGACCAAGACACTCTGGAATATGAAAGAGTAAAATCAGAGAAGTAAAATATTTTATGGGGTGTGTCTTTCCAGTCACATTGCCATTACAATATCATCTCTTTATTGTCATCTGAGCCCTGCCTCCTCAAAATCACATAAAGACCCATGGTAAATTTGGGGGAATAATTGAGAGCTGGCAGTGGTATGCAGTTGTTTAAGATTCTTGAAGCTAACAAAACTAAAATTAAACTCTCATAAAATAGCGTAGTACAAATTACACCAGACATGGAATCTCTGCAACTATTGAAGCGAAGAAAACTTTGGATTACCTTCTCTAAATTTGAATTTGATGCTCTTAATGCATTTATTTTACCTGTCAAGATGGATGGTTAATTGCCTCATCATCCTAAAGCAATTTTATTTTGATTTTGAAGGCAAATTTGTCCTTTAAACATATCACCTCTAACTTCTTGCCCTACTGTTGTCAGAAACCTGATCATTTCCTTTCTCCCAAAATGACCATAGTTTAAAACATTCATATCCCATGATAATTAATTCCATTTCAGAAATTTGTGAGAGTCCCTTATCATCTCAGAAGAAATGATAATAAAATTTCTATTGGGGTATTAAATGGATCAAAAGCTTTATTACTTCAGTAAAATAAAATGATCCCACTTGGCTTGAATATGAAAATGACCCACTCCTGAATAAGTAAGCCTCAAGTTCTTCTAAAAATAAATCCTATACAACAACTCTACTGTAAATGTTTCATGGCAGCTGGAACCCACCTTTATAGATTTCAGTGTACCAGTGGGGTTGTTCCTATTGCCAGTTGTAAAAATGATCATGTGCTATCGCGGTAAATATAGTTTTGTTGAAATATAGCAAGAGAAAATGTGAGAAATGTGTATGTATAAAGACTGTCTCAAGCATCTCTGACACATGCACAAGTTTAAATTAGAACTTATACCAAAGGTCCAGACAATTTTACCCACCAGTAAAAGATATGAAATCCCGCTTTGTTATACCTATTGTAAACTGGAAGAATCCAAAGCCGAATTAGTTCACGACCTCCACCTCCAGAGTTTCTTTGCAGCCTGAAGTGTTGCAAGTTTCTAAAAAACAAAAAAAAAAAGAAAGAAAAAAGAAAAAGAAAAAAGACTAATTTTCCAAAGAAATAACTTAGCAGGCTGAGGAACCTAATGGTTACGCTGCATTCAGTTTGTGAATGTTAGACTCCCTCTTTATACTAAAACATGTGATCCTTAGTCAAACACTATGGTCTCTGTTTCATGCTGTTTGGGCATGGGAGTAGGAGAGAAAATCAGTAATCAAGACAAAGAAAGAGTTTATCTCTGCAATAGATGGAACCAGCTTTTAGAAAAGAACACTGCTTTGGAAGAAGTCCTAACCTATATATTTTTTAACATGCTTGAGGATTTTGAGTACCTTCCTGGTGCTTTGTTCTGGATAAATTCCCTCTCTTACTTCTTCTGAAAGTTGCCTACAAAATAAATCCAAGTTATTAAAAAACTCACAATAAATAAGAATAAGAATTAATCCTTAATAAGAAGGTTCCCTGGTGGCTTTGGGTTTCACATTCAGCTGTGAGATCACCCTCACTTTCCCCAAGATGCTGGTAGGTTGGTTCATAGTGTTTGTGATCCTGCTGGGCCCCGTGAGCACCGTGTAAGGTTTCATTAAACAACACAACTCTGCATCCTTTGTGTGGAAGTCAGCTTCTTACAGCATATGAAATGACTGAGAAATAAACACGGCACTCATAGATCATTCTGTAGTTAATAATTTGGAGGGCTATATATGAAAATGGTTTAATACATTATGCATTTAATATAAGCTTTGCTTTCACTTCTGCAACATTTTATTTTGACAAATAACAAGTCACTTTAGCCGCATTACTAAGGAAAAGTTTAGCATAGACCTTATGGAGTTTTTGATTACTCTCGTTAATGGCAGGTTCAAAATGGCTTGCAGTCATAATTAGCTATTACTGACTAAAAAGATCCAGTCCAGTAAAGAAGAAATTGAAAAGCTATTCAATCCAGTGAATTGTTAAATCAGTTTTTCATCCGTGGAAAAAATTAAACAGCTTAATTTTAGGGACCACATTGTGTAGCAAGTGATGGTTTTTTAAGCACTATACGCTGCGTGCTTCAATATTCATGATATAATGAGCTGTCACTTGATAATGTGGATGGGTTTTATTGCTGGGTGACATATAGGAGAGATCATCACCTATGGTGAAGGAGAACAGTAACAGAATCTAGATATAGAGTCATATAGTCAAAATATTTTCTTATTTAGGGTTTTTCATCCACTTAGCGTTGCAGACAAGGATAAAATCATAGTTAACACAGAGAAAGAAAGAAGTGTAGAGGACATAGATCATTTGCACAATCAACCAGGTCGAGTCTGTGTAGAGCTTCCAAGTTCCTTGAGTACCAATGGTCTCCCTATTAAAAGAAACTGTTCTTCAATCATCTTGAAAACATGGTGGTAATTCTAACTATCAATGGAAATCATTAGAATCTGCATAATAAAAATGTAATCAGATCTTATTATAAATCCAACTCTTGTTTCAGATTTGCATGGAGATTTCAAGTAACCCCATCAGCAAGAAGTGGATAAAGTTAGCAAACTTCTAAAAATATATCTGAGAAATTAAATACAAAATCATTTACTAAACAAATAATTCTGGCTATATAATCATTCTGTGATTAGTTCCACTACATAGACTTGGAAAGTCACAAGATTCAAAAAACTAACGTTCAACGTATTGAGTTGCTTGTTAATTAGATGTTCTATTGGAAAGTAGCCCACCACCCCAGGAGCTATTTTCTAATTTAAACTAAAATTATCAAACAATTTACCATAACATGTAATTGCTATTTAGCCAGGCCAAATTCTAATGTACTGAACCCCTGCAATTTCTAGAGCTTTCAATGGCAGATTGTGACCCACTGTGCAATTCACTACATAGCTACAAATGGGTTATATACCCTTGTGTTCAACAACAGAAAACAGTACCAAAGCATTACAAGGCTGATATGATCTTATTTTATAAACACTTTGTCAAAGTATTCATTCTAAAAAAAAATATCATATATAATAGTATTGTAATAAAAATGAAGTTTTCTTCTTAAGCATTAATTCTGGTTATTATTTGCATAACAACAACCATGAGGGTAAGCCTCAATAATATGGTAAGCTTTAATAAATGACACAATATTCCAGCACAGAATAATGCACAGTTCAAGGGAAATAAGAACTGGAAACTAAAAAGAGAAAATGATGGACACAGAGTAAGGTGTGGTGTGGAGCACAACTGAAATGGTCATGTTACCTTTTTGTTAAAAATATATGTATATTTGAGGTTGGTCTTCTATACAAAAGACATCTTTTTCTCTTTACTTCTTCTTTGGTGCTTTGTGATAGAATGCAAGAGACAATTTGAAAGGGTAAGAAAAGTCCTTCTATAAAGTAACTCAGTGAAAGAATTCCAGATTCTGCAATGTTTGTGCAGATAATGGGTAAATGGCAGTGAATACAGAAATGAGAAACTAAGCGTACACAGGTTTTATACCATTGTTAAGGCCCTGGCAACAACCTGGAGGAACATGAGCAGAATGATATTTTATTGTTGCTTTCCTAAGAAAAGAGAGCTCTGACTCCTTGTCGGCATATAGGAACCTCGTATTTACATCAGTCATGAACACAAAAGTGTTCCTTCTATGCAAAAAACCACAATCTACTCCCTGCATTATCTTGTTCATAATCCAATCAAATAAGCATTCTGAAGCCACATCTTTCATGCATGATGGAAAGGGGGAAGAATATGGAGGACACTCGTAGTTCTCCAAGTGTTAGACACCAAAAGGTGAAAGACAGTCCTCATCAAATATCATAAAGACTCTCAGTTCATCTCAGGGCCAATGGCTAATCCCGCTTTCCTAAAAACAAAGTCCGAGAAAAATAAATGGGAAAATAGAGGGATAAAGGCAGCATGGATGACTACAGCTGGGATTAACAGTTTGCATATTGGAAGTTTTGAAAAACTTTTTCTCTTTTGCAGCAGACCAAGTCTGCTAAGTGTCCTGGTCTCAGCTGGGAAAGAGTTAATTTTCTTTCTAGTGATTTCTGTAAATGAAATGCCAATAATGCGTATTTTTTTTAGTTGTTGTTAAGCAATGTTTACGCTTTTCAAGGATATGCGTTTCTCAGCCTGCCATTGAAGCTCAGAAGGAATATATAGAGAAAAACCTAATAACCAGTGGAAAACTCTGTACCTTAGACATCATGCTCAGTATATAAATGGGGGTTTGGCTGGGGCAGGAAGAATCCACATTCACTGCTTGGGAAGGTGCTGATTCACCAAGCAGTGAGAATGACTTGTGTTATTATTATTATTGTTATTACTATTGTGATTTTAATAGAAAAATAATGGAAAAAGAAAATGTCTTTATCTCAAACCATAAGGTTTTTTTTTCTTTTCCCTCTTCTCCTCAGCCTTCTGGGGGTAAGGTGAGGTGAGCGAGTGGCTGCATGGCTGCGTAGTTGCTGGTTGGGGTTAAACCATGACACTGTTACTAAAACAGCTCATTCTGCAATAAGTTTTTAAGGAGTACAAGATGAATAAGCAGACTGAACATGGAATAAACTACCATAGCTGAAAACAGGACAGGACCATGCCTCTTCCTTACTACATTCTTTGCCCTCATAGCAACAAGCTCCTTTCCCTCCTGGCAAATAATGAAGTATAAATTACCTCATTCGATGTAAAATTTAGCCTCATCTAAATGCTAATATGAAGAAGTAAATATATACAAAAATAAAAACACAGGTTTACACCCATAATCATGAATTAAAAGCAAAGGAACTCTACACTTACTTTTCAGTCTTAGTGGTGTTGGACAAAATGAAGCCATCATGACTCATAGTGCTGAAAAATTAATTTTTTGTCTATAATCCTATGATTCCATAATTCTTGGACAAAACAAAGAATGACTGAAACAGAATCTGTTAATCTTCTTCCTTCTTGTGGGTATTATATGTGTCATAGCACCTACATCTAAATTTACTACTGGTTTGGGTTTTTTCTTTTTCCATTTTATCTCCATGCAGTGGATGTTTATTCGGGGTTAGATGGGCTGATAATGAAATGTGTAATTATGACTGCTTTCCCTGTGTAATTATGACTGTTTCCAAGTCAGAAATTTAAGATGTATAGCAAATGGGAAATTAATCATAGGAAAAAGGGCTTTCAGAACTCAAGTCAAGTCAGACCAGGTTCGGTTCAAAACAATCCAGCATATTGTCTAAGAAGATATAGAATCGAATAATTCTTTTAACTGACAGCTTTTAATATGTCCATATTAGCAAAATTATTTTTAGAAGATATGGGAACTGTATGACTCTGCCATCTGTGAACCAAAATTATTCAAACAGATATTGTTTTTAAGGATTTCGCCAAATTATTTTTCTGACAACATGCAGTGCATCCAAATTTTGTCTTCAACTCATCTTTAAAGATTCAGCCTAACAAATTAAAGTTATATTTACTGCCTGAAAATACAGGTAACCATCATACCTCAGTGTCTGCTAAATACGCCTTCACAAGTTTAATTACTTTAGCTTTCTATTGTTTTTCCCTTATGGTGATCTTTGATTCACAGAGTAACTGTTGGTCCTAAAATTCAGATTTTCATACCTCAGCACCAGAGAAATACTTTTAAATGCTGAATCATTTTAATATGAATTTTCCAGTATTTGGTTTTAGGAACAGTAATCTTGTAAGGCATTTTAAACCCAGGGTATCAAGGTACGTACTCACTTTATTTTCATGTTGATTCTTTCTCCTCCAATGTGTAATGGACGCCACCTAGTAACCACATTTAATTGCTCTAGGAAACTGTACTAAAATCTTTGCAAAGTTAATGGCTACAAGATTGGATCTACATATTTTAATGGCACCAGTTTCATATGTCTGTGAACAAAAAGGGTACATTTACTACAGAAATATTCAGATAGCCTGTAAAGGCTTAACTCCCTATAGAGTAGTAACTATTTAGAATTCTTCCCCTTATAAAATCAATTACTGTTAATTATGGTATCATAAACAAAAGACACTAATTTTGTGCCAGAGCAGTTCAGTAAGGGCAATATATCATCAAGTGTAATGAGACTTTTCTCTAAAGTCCTATGCTGTCAGTGGATGTTATGGTAGTAAATGTTCTGGATATATTTGAACTACATAAAATAGGTGTAAACCCCAATACTGACTACTAAATGAAAATGGATTTATCAGTGGCAATCCTCTTTTGTTACTACCTAGATAGTATTCCTGGGAAACCATGTTTTAACTAGGGAAATACTGGAAATTGAAATGACCTTTAAATTGGATACAGTTCGCCATTTACGACCTGGTGATAACTTGCCTTTTTCATATCTTTATAATTTTAAAATCCTACAAGTACTGACTCTAAAATATTTATAACATCACTTGGAAAATGAAAAGCATTCTACTGGCAATTCTTGTAAAAAAAATTAGCATTTTTATATTTATCACAAAAGTAAAGATTTATAGGCTGATTAAAATCAGCCATGGCAATATTCTCCTTGCCATTCTTTGCAAAGATGCATAATGGGAATGAATTCTGATTTACAATATTTATTATTCTATGTCATAAAAAAATAGTGTATCTGCCTCACACTCTGTACATTTTAATGAAAAATGTTTTCCTTTTCTATTAATCACTTCTCAGCCAATCTACAGTAGTGTTATTTTTGTTTTCACTTCAGTAACTGAAGCAAAATAAAGAGATACCATAGACACAGAGATGAAGCATCTCTAAAATTGCCAAATAAACCCATATTATATAAAAAAAAAAAATGTAATCTCTTTTGGAAGGAAATTAAAACTGATTTTTCCACACCAATTGGTTGATAAATGATACAGCTAAAGAAGATTAAAAAATACAACACATAACAAGGAAACCATAAAGCAAATTGAAGGACAAGCAGATGGTGACTTCTATTATATAGTTTTAAAGCTGAGAAACTACATTTCAGATTCTAATGATGCCAGTGTTATGGATCCTATAGTTACCTTAAATTCAGGCAAAAGAGCTCAAAATTTAGGTTGTTAAGGTGGAAATGTAGTATTAGATAATTTGAGATGAAGAATAACCTTATATAGCAAGAGTATAAATGGAAGGTTAGATATGCTTTTGGTTTCTTTTGCATTATTTTTCTCTTTCAAATCATGAATATATAGTTAATATATACTATTTATTTATTATTGGATATATTGTTTATATATTACTATACTTCTTTCTTATTTTTTATACATGTATAGATGCATTTTATTACTATTATTTTGTCCTTTGTAATATTTGAGCCTTCAACATAAAGTAAGGCATGAATCATCACGATTTTGTTTAATTAATTAATTAATGTTTTTATTGATATAGGACAGTTTTCTCTGCTTAGACTTTGTAACTGGTTTTTTCCCCATAACCAACAAAAGCGATAGTAATCAATATTATTAAATACTATTTCCTTCCACGACTGTTGTGGTTTAACACCAGTAGGCAGCTCAGCCACATACACAGACATTCACTTACCCCCCAGGTGGGATGGGGAAGAGAATCAGAAAAGTAGAAGTGAGAAAAACTCATGGGTTGAGGTAAAGATAGTTTAATAGGTAAAACAGAAGCCACATGTGCAAGCAAAACAAACCAAGGCATTCATTTACTAGTTCCCATGGGCAGGCAGGTGTTCAGCCAACCCCAGGAACACAGGGCTCCATCATGTATAGCGGTTACCTGGGAAAACAAATGCCATCAACTCCTGATGTCCCTCACTTCCTTCTTCTTTCCCCAGATTAATATGCTAAAAATGATGTTTATATAGTATGGAATACCCCTTTTGCCAGTTAGGGTCAGTTGTCCCAGCTGTGTCCCCTCCCACCTCTTGGTGCCTGGTTGTTGGCAGGGCAGAGTGAGGAGCATAAAAGGCCTCCATGCTGTGTAAGCACTGCTCAGCAATAAGAAAACATCGCTGTGTTATTAACTGTGTTTTATCACAAATCCAAAGCATAGTCCCACACTCGCTACTATGAAGAAAATTACTCCATCCAGGCACAAACCAGTATACCCACCCATACTGATTCCATAAAAAACACATACATGGTAGCAATGGGACAAAGACACGTGGATGTCATTGTAGTATACCTGTATCACACCATGTGCCCACAGCTGTGGCTAAAAATCCATATGTCTAGCATACAAATGTGTCTCCCTTGTTACACCATCACCCCTTGTACTATTTTATGCTCATTACAAACTTGGTTTCAGATTATAAACAAGAGGAAGATTTGTTTACTTGTTGCGTTTTGTTTATGTTTGTTTTGCTCAAGGCAAAATAGCTTGGGTTTTTTGTTGGCTGAGTAAGCGTGAGAGCTACTGAAAAAAAAACCCTTTCAAGCGTCCCTGCTAAGCAATATTTTCTGCGAAGCTAAATTAGAGAATGCTTGTACTACAATAAGGTTTCAATGGTATTTTAACAATTCTCTTTGTGTACCTGCTCTGCCAGTTTGCAGAAGGGTGATATGGAGCATCTAGCCATTAGAAAAGAGGCTTTGGTTGTTTTTCAGAAATTACATCCCTGTTAGGAAGTATGGCCTAACTGTGATACAGCAGCATAAATTCTCTGGGTGACCCACATGGAACATGCTGCATTTATCCTTTTTTTTTTTTTTTTCCCAGTCACTATATATTAAAAATAAAACCTAAGTTATGCTTCTAAAAATATTTTTGGAAAGTGACAGCCATGCATCTAGCAACATCATTACTAAAACTGTACATTTAAAAGCATACTTGATAAGAATTTAAATCACAAGATTAAGTAAGACTTATCATACACATTTTGCTTTATAAGCATATTCATCTTTTCCTTGAATGTAAAAGATGAATATTTAACCATAACAGGCCATTTTCATTAGTTATTTTAAACAACCTTGTTTACAATATCCATATATTTTAAAAGGCTTTCTTAAATGGAAAATGTCAGCTAATATTTGGGGTAGATTAGGTAGATGGATTTTCTTGTTTAGATATTTTATAGCACAACAGAAGAACAAAAGAACAAAAAAAGGTGTCCAAGATGTTACACTGATGTGAATTCACAGTTGTTACCTGCAATATTAATTACATTTATTGTTCATTTTTCAGTGTTATGGTAAAGTATATGTGGTTTCTATGTTTTTAAAATATAAGTTTTTGGACATGAAAATGGAAAAGGAAAGTGAACTAACCTTTTAGACATAAAGCGTCTCTGTTCATTTGTTTGTTTGATCCTATCACTACAAATTCTTCATGCCAAAGTACTGGGGTAGTTTTTCCAAAAATGTTTCCAACAGTTCCATTTACAAAAAGCATGTATTTTGTAGCTGGTTTTAGTAACAATTTTGATGGTGTTTTCAATAAAATCTTCAAAAGAGAAAAAAAATATTTCAAACTCATAAAAAGGGAACCCATTTAAGGCCATTCCCACATCTGGACTAATAAATAATTTTTTAAATCATCATTTATTGTTAACTTCAGTATCATGAACTGTGTAATTTTTACCAGCCCAACAATGTTTATTATGGATGAGGATTATAACTTATCTTTGACAGTCTGTAGAAAACATTAACTGTCTCAAAAGAAATTTTACTATGTTCATGGACTAGAAAGTCAGAAAAGTGCCCAGAGCCATAGTCATAGTGATGCTGTACTGTATTATTAATTATTGAAAGTCTAGATCATTTTTAAAAGTCTTTTAAAAGTGGAGGATGCCATATTTATGCTTCTCTAGCTGCAGTACTTTTCCTATCTTGGCCTATGATAGTTTAATAAGGCAGAAAAATTGCTGTTCCTTTTTGGATCGTGTTTCATCTGAAACAAAAGTGTGAATAGAGAAGGTTGCTCGAGGAAGAAGCTTTCAAAGCAGGACTTTTAATTAACATTTTAATGTCCTAATAAACTATCAAAAGAGTAAGTACTTTAAAAATCCATTGATAAAAATGAGAACTCTTGTCACCTTAAGCTGTCATAAAAGCTCACAAAAACAGGGTGACGTTAAATTAAATATCACTGGTAATCATCTCTCACCTTAAGCTAAATTAATTTTAACATAATTAAATTTATAATTAAAGGTTTTAGAAACCATTTTTTTCAAGGAAAATTTAGAAGGTTCAGATAATTCCAGTAGATATTATAACTTTCAAAATAATTCTATTTTTCTGCACTGCTTGCTATGGACAATAAACATTAAACCGTTTTAATTTCATGTTAAAATTGTTAACCATCACAGACAGCAACAACCACAAAGGTAAGCAAATGTTTTTAAAGAGTCTTTGTTGAATAGGGCATGTTTAATCTGAATCTAGGAAATCTGCAGAGTTAGGAAGCTACAGGTTCAAGTTCTACTTGCTCTGCACAAAACAACGTCCCTGATGAGTCAGGCTCAAGAACCAAAAGAGGCTGATCAGTTCTTGCCTCAAAGTCTCCTCATCTGATCACAGCAATAGTTCATCAATCCCATGTCATGTTTGAGATAACAGCTGGTGCCAGACCTTAGGAAGTAATAAGCAGTAGTGAAATAAAATCTTCAGAGGTGAAGCAACTTCCTAATCTCATGCAGCTGGTACCTGACATTTTCTAAACATTGGCTCTTCTTTCTTTTTTTTTTCTTTTTTTTTTTTTTTTTTTGTTCTCTCTGCCTCATAAAAATGCTGTAAGGTCAACCATTCTGCTCCTAACTACAGCTACATATCTTCTAGTTGGCTTAGAGAATGAAAAAAGTACTTGGTATGAAGAACGCCATGGAAACATGCAGTGACTTATACTGAGGTTGGGCTGCAAAAGTTAATACTAAACCCAATTATTTTTTAATATCTTTGGGTATTTTCTCATTTCTTTAATAGGAAATGACTAATAAAGCAAGGGTTTATCTCACATGCATGTTTTTGTGCAGCACAATGCCTACACAGTTATACTCTGTACAAATTCTACATTCTACAAGAATCGGTTTAGAGTTACTACCATAAAGAAGGAAAAAATGAGGGAAAGATGAAATTAAGACTCTTAGAGGCTATGAAGCACTCAGACTAGTTTACTGTTAAAGACCAAAGCCACTTCTGAAGTATATATGTACCAGAGAGAAAATTAAATTATTTTGCATATAATCTAGTCTTTGGCCCATATGAGTAGATCACTTACTTATCTGTATACATGTATCTGTGTCTATGACGTGAAGTTAAAGTACTTCTTTGTATATTCCCAGTTTGAAGTAGCCTAGGTAAGTCTGTAACCAGTTTATTCTTTTATTAGGTCAGCCAACTATATTAAGTCACAATCACGAAACGTCTACATGCACATGAAAGAATAAAGTTTGCAATTAGTATTAACAAATTGTTCATTTGACTCAATTAACAGCTAATCTTTTAGATCAGACATTGATGCATTCCCTCCAGAACAATCTGTTGATAATACATATGTCCACACAGGAGTATGGCCTACAGACACTCTAAGACTTTACATTTCCCACTGATCAAGATCACTGATAATCCCTTAGAAAAGTCTTGCTTGAAGCAAGGTCAGACCTAAACAAAAATTCTTTAAAAGCAACTTTAATGTCAAGCTGCCTATAAATTTGAGTAAACTTGAGCGCATAACTGCCTATAAATTCAAGTAAATTTGAGCGTAGAGTGTTAGCCACAGGGTGCAAACTTTTAATTGGGATGTTCACACAATCACAGGGTTTTTGTTGGAAGAGACCTTTAAAGATCATCTAATCCAACTGCCCTGACACAGGCAGGGATGTCTTCCGCTAGATCATTCTGCTCAAAGCCACATCCAACCTGGCCTTGAATGCTTTCAGAGATGGGGCATCCACAACTTCTTTGGGCAACCAGTCTCACCACTCACAACATAAAAAGTTTCTTCCTTATTTTCAGTCTAAACCTACCCTCTTTCTGTTTAAACTTGCACTGTCACTTCAGGCCTTAGTTAAAAACCAAAAAAAAAAAACTCTCTGATTCTCTTACAAGCCCCTTTTACATATCGAGAAGTAACACCAAATCCTTCTCTTCTCTGAGTTGAACAACCCCAACTCTCTCTGGCTTTTTTCACAGGAGAGGTGTTGCAGCCCTCTCATCTTTTCTGTGGCCTTCCTAAAGACCTGTTCTAACAGGTCCATGTCCTTCCTCTGTTGGGTGGGGGCTCCTTTGGTCACCTCGGGGCACTGTCCCAGCTGTGTTCCCTCCCAACCACCTGCCCGCCCCTGGCCAAGCCTGGGCCAGCAGAGTAAGACACAGGGAGGACCTTGGGGCTGTGCAAGCACTGCTCAACAACAGCTGAACATGGTTGTGATGGGGACATTAAAGAAAGCACCTTGTTGGCTGCCATGAAACAAATGACCTGCACCCCAGCCAAGCCCAGGCCAGAAACCTTCCTGTGCCCACTCCCATAATGAGGGAAGTGTCACAGCCACCACCTTCAGGGGACGAGCAGCCACAGCTCCCTTCCCTTTTGCTCTAGGGATCCAAGCCTTCAGCTGCAGCAAGGACAAGGGCACACACCCTAGTTTGGAAATGCCTCTCTTTGGCTCTCTTGTGGGGAAGCTGGCATTTCTCCTGCTCTTTAGCATCTCCAGGGCTTGCTCTCCAGAGAGGTAAAGGCAGGATATGCTTGCCTGTGAAATGCCAGAAAGGCATTCACTGGGGGAAGCTTCTTTTGCAGTTTTGCTAGGCACTGATTGCTCTCACCCCAGCTTCCTCATTTCTCTCTTCCTCTCCCCCCTCCCTACTTCTTCCTCTCCTAGTGTCTGACTTCTTCTCTTCCTCTATTTTTACTTCCTCTCCTCCAGAAAAGCAAACTCACGGAAGCAGTCTTTACAGTTGCACTAATTGAGTTTAGCAGCTGTTGAGGGGGTGTCCTGGTTCTGGAAGGGAGAGGGTTAATTTTCCCCAGGCCCTAGCAGGGTCACAGGAATTTCATATGGTGTGACACCAAGCCCAGCCTACACCTGGGAGTTAGGCAGAGGGCATGAAGTCGCTCACCTCAGGACTGCTGTCTGAGCTGTGTCCCCTTCCCAACCTCTTGCCTGCCACCCGGACAGGGCTGGGCCAGCAGAGGAAGAAGCTGAACATGACTGTGCTGGTGACACTAAAGTACCTTGCCAGCTGCCATGAAACAAATTATGTGCATCCCAGCCAGGCCCATGGCTGTGACACTACTGTGCCCACTCCCGATTCTTATCTGTTCCAGAAAGCCCTGAAAAACAGAGCATTTAACTTCCCCGGGAGAAACCCAAGAACCGGCTGGCATCCAGCTTTTCTTGCATGCCCTGAAAAGTACACTCAGGACAGTCTGCTGTACTTACCGATTTAGGATTTCAACAGAGTAGAGCAGCCATGCAACAATTAAAATAGCACCAGTCCTTTCTTCCTTTCCTACCCCACGCAGCTTCATGTGCAGTGAGCACACAGCATTCCTGCTCAGCCCCAGGCCTTCGCTTTGGAGAAGGAGCATCACTGTGAGGAGAGACAGAAATGGGAAGAATATCATCCATCAACTTAATCCATCTGCTGGATCTCTTCCAGCCCAGTCAGAACAGATCAAAGATACCTGCCAGCATGTCAAGTATTTTACAGCTGTCCAAGAACACTCTCCCTGAGGGATCCCAGTGTTTTGACCTGCAAAGCTGCAAAAAGCGTTGTCATCATACCCCTAGACAAATCCCAGTAGGAACTGCGCGTTCCCCTCCACAGGAGTGAATACTCTGTGCCAAGCCAAGCAAAATTTACCATATTTACCATATTTGGGGTTTTTTACACATAAATAAAAGAAGTCTCAGTCTTAGCATTACTTTGCAGCATATCAAGGAGTTATTCTTTTGCATAAACTTAATCACAGCTGTCAGATTGGGTCATCCTAAACTGCAGTGATTCAGCAGGCATAGCTAGAAATTTTAGGCCCCAAGAATCATGCTTCTGCCACACAGCAGAAAAAATTCTCTATTTTTGCTAGAAAGCTTATTCAACCTTTTTTGTCTGACCTAGAGAATTAACCCTGTCTAAACAAACTTTGTCACTGTATTACCTTTGGTTTTGCCATTAAAGAAATAAGAATTAGTGTGTTTTATCTCCTCTCCAATTACAAACTCCTGTAATGAAGGAAATGAGTACGTGACTATATATATTCCCAGCCCAAAATCCTCTATGTAAAATATTGAATATGCTATGTTTAGGTAGGTTTCATTTGTACTATTATATTTTTTTGGACTTTAGGGGTGAGACTAGATTTTTTCGGGTAGGAGGTGTTTTAAATTAGTCTGCAGAGCCTTTCTTAACCAAGAGAGTCTTCTGCTTGTAGCAGCTTTTCACTTTTTTTACTTTGGCTGGAGCCCATAATGAATTCTGTCTGTAATTCCTACCCATGAAACCTTTGATTGCCACCTAGGGATTTCTACCTCTGAGAGAACTACAAACAGCTTTGATCACAGCTGTCAATGCACTAACATTGTTTTTTTCTCTGAGACCTTAACTCTGATCTTATATTATAATTCATTTCTGGATTTAAGCCACATGCTGATTCAATAAAGACTGTCAGCAGCTAATAGGTTGCCTTAGAGGAACCAAAGGAGAGCATTGCCTTCTCTAACTCAGTAAGCATTCAACTGTTTAAAATCAGCATTGTTTTTAACATGGACAGAAAACAGGTAGGACAGAGGGGGATGCCAACAATTGGACATAAAGGCAGGAATAATCACTATTAGAAAAGTGACTTTAGAGAACTAAGCACAGTGAATCTTACAGAGACATGAAAATGACTATATATGAATGAGGCAGATATTTGCCCTTCCTTCAGAAATCATAAACTATACTGCAACTTTGTTTCAGATTTCTATAACAATCCAAGGCAATCTTTTCCCCATCAGAAGAGCACTCACCCACATCTTGTTCGAGGCATCTTGTTTGTTATTTAGAAAACTTATAATAGAAACAGATGAAGCTGGCAATTGAGAAAAAAATATGTGAGTAGTGCAAAGGATAAACACATAGTAGTTGGTTTTCTTTTACTCCTCCTCCTTTGGTCTTTTGTATGTTTTCAGTGGGACTACATTAGAAAGGTATAAAGCAATTTGAAATATAAGAGGAAAGAGAGGAGTCAATAGCTCAGATCTGACGAGGAAATAAGCTTGAAAACACTGGACAAAAACAGGAGAGAAAAAATAAAATAAAATTTGCACAAAGCTTTCTGAAGGTATATATTTCAGTAAGGTTTTGCTCTCTGACCACTGATAACTTTGTCAAATTGATGAAAAGGAGTCAAAATTTTGTTTTCTTTTTCTCCTGTAAAAATCTGGATATATGGGTTAAGCAAAAAACAGTCTCTGGAAAGCTGGAAACAAGGCATCAGTCCTGAAAAAGTATTGGTGGCAGAGCATGCTCCATAAGCATGGTGCTGTTGTAAGGACAGTGGAGCAGATTGTTGAGGTGCCGTGCTGGCAGATAGTACCCATCAGTGGCTCATGCATTTGTGTTGACCACTCTTTGTCCCTCAGCATGAACCTAGAAACACAGCATGGAGAAGACTGTGTGTCTTGTATTTGTCTGAATTCAAGATTTTGTATGAATAATGGCAAAAGTTACATCTCTAAAATAGTATTTTCAAATTAGGTACAACTGGAAAACGCTGAATTTCTTGCTTAGAATAGGATAATGTCGGGCACAAGTATAATCTGGGAGAGGAGTGGCTGGAGAGTAGCCTTGCAGAAATGGATCTGGGGCGCCAGTCAACAGCCAGCTCAATAGGAGTCAGCAATGAGCCCTGGTAGCCAAGAGGCCCAAGTGCATCCTGGGGTGGATCAGGCAGAGTACAACCAACCGGTCAAAAGAGGTGGTTATTCCTCTGTATTGACCTTGGTGCAGCCTCACTGTGAGCATTGTTTGCAGCTCTGGGCCAGACAATTTAAGTGGGGTGTGAAGGTCCTTGAATGTGTCCAGAGGAGGGCAACAAAGCTGGTGAAAGGGCTGGAAGGCATGTCCTGTGAGGAGCAGCTGAGGACTTTGGGCTTGTCTAGTTTGGAGAGAAGGAGGCTGAGAGGTGACCTTGTTGTTCTCTACAGATTCCTGATGAGGAGAAGTGGAGAGGGAGGTGCTGCACTCTTCTCCCTGGGATCCAGTGATAGGATGAATGGGAATGGTTCAAAGCTGCACCAGAGGAAGGTTTAGGCTGGACATTAGGAAATATTTTTTTTACCGAGAGACTGGTCAAACACTAGAACAGACTTCCCAGGGAGGTGGTCAATGCCCCAATTCTGTCAGTGTTTAAGAAGTATTTGGACAATGCCCTTAATAACATGCTTTAACTTCTGGTCAGCCCTAAATTGATCAGGCAATTGGACTAGATGATTATTATAGGTCCCTTCCAACTGAAATATTCTATTCTAACTCCACACTGGGTAGCCCAAAAACTTGCTAGTTAGACTTTAAATGAATATTTCTCTCATCTTTGTTGTAAATAAGAACAGACAGTGTTGTGAGTTCATTTGTGAGTGCTTTATTATTATTTTGCTCTTTTTCTCTGCCTTGAAACTGAGCACAGCTGGATAAAATTCAGAAGAAACTTAAGATTACTTCTGGTTAATGTTGGTTCCGAATTGTTGCTGATGACTCCACTTGCTTTCTTAATTTATCTCTACATAATGAGAAGCAGATATTTTTGATAAAGGAACTGCTGATAGCTACTAAGCTGTCTACCTGTGGATTTCTTTTATGAATACTGCTACATTCTGTTCAGTGTCGGGGGAAACCATAATTATTACATGGTAGCTACATGAATTTTATTATGCTGGTTATCAAAAGGAGGATAATGAAAATATTTAGTGTCTCACAAAAGATCTGAAGGTATCTCATCAACAGTAATCAATCTCTTTGGTGGTAGGTCGTAACAATTACATAGGTAAAAATTCCTGAGTGTCAGGAATTTGCAGAATAGTATCGTATTCTAACACCCTTGACCCACAAGCCCTAAAATACCCAGTATCTATTTACTGATTTCCTGCTCTGATCACTGGAAAAGTAATCTCACTTTTTATGTTATTGATGTTCTAGTTTCAGGAAAGAAAAGGTTTTTTTCTTAAAATACTGTCTTTGAAGGAAAAATAAAATATTTTCTTTAGAAGCAAATACCTTTTATAATTGCTATGTACATACATATATATGAAGTATGTCCAGATGGCTTTTTAATATCTCCAAGGATGCTAAATCCACTAAATGTACAATCCTCACCTGGTTTCAACCCTGTTGTGCTCTACAGGCGTTAACCATTCTCCTTCCTTCTTAGTGTCATCACTAGCACTGACAATATTGCAAATTGCAACATACATGGAGAATTATGGTGGCTAGTAGGAGAAGAACAATGAATCAGTTTTTATTTTAAAAGCTGTAGTCACAGAAGTGGTATGAGAAAAAGATACTTTTCTCAATATAAGTTGTTTTAAAAACACCCTGAAATTTGAAATGCAGAGTGATTAAAATTTTCCTACAAGGTAAAGAAAAAAACTTCATATGTGAAGGATCTTTTTAACTCCAGATGATACTAAGAAAATAACACTTACTGTGAAACATTTACTTTTAAGCAGTGTCTGGCTGTCTTTACAGCCAGATTACAGTCTATTGCTACAGCAGGATAAAAATATATTTGTGGTCTGCTGTTGATGTTCTGTACTGTTAGAATTGCAAATGAAGTAACTTTGTAGCAAAACAATCAAAATGCACTTGTTAAAAGCTTGTTTATCCTGAAGTTGTTAATGACATCATTGGTATTTAGGCTGGTGAACTAAGCAATCGCAATATTGTTTTCTCTCTATAATCACTTGCAGTACACCTCTACATCATATTTTTGATGAACTCATTCATGCAAAAATATAAACATTGGTCAGGGATAGATACTAATGAGCTGTGCAACAAACCTTATTTCAGTTCTATCAGCACTGCACAGGGAAATGTAAATGTGAACTATTACCTGCTTTGTTTATAATATTTTTCCAAAAAAATGTTATTAGTCATTTCACATTTCAAGTGGTTTCAGAGAATAAAAAACAAACTCGGAAAACAAAACAACATTTCTATATCGTTTTTCTAAAAACCTACACTAATCTTGGCTAAGCACCATATTTTGGTAGCTCATTAAAATATATAGTAGGGGTTTTTTTACTTCATCGAGGAAGACAATAGCAGAGTATACATGTTATAGAGATATAGCACCTTTATTACACTAACATCTAACGCTGTCTCTATACACTATAAAGCCAGTGTTTGTGGCAATGACAATGTGGAGCTAGAGCTGGAATCAGCTGGAGCAGAAAACCTGGCATAACCTTTTGACAATGCTGCTCATTTCCAAACTAAACCATTACTAGGAACTTCTGTTTAATGTTCATTGCTTTCTAGAATAAAGAGGACATTATTTTTCCAGAGTAACACCACACAGCTTTCTTAAAATCTCTTGCTCACCAAAATGAAACATTTACATTGCAACCACTTTTTCCACCAAACATTATCTGAAAACTTGTTCCCTGATAATTCTTTTAAATATTTGTTTACTTTTGATCATCTTAGTAGAAATGAAGTATCCAGGCCCACTGCCTACCACCCACTGCCTACCTCCCAGTGCCAGAGATAAAAACACAAGAAAATGACACAGCCTTCCCAGTGACATTAAACTCATTGCAGTCTTTTTTATTGTCTCTTCACCATCTCATGACAACTTTGACTTCTGTTGTTCAAACTCACTTCCCATCCTCAAACAGATGCTTCTGAAGACACAGTGCTCTTCTGCCCACTTTGAGACCTGGGCTATCTTAGCAGCAGCATTTGGAAAGGACACAGGAGCAATGTGAGGGTCCCAGTAGTTCATCATTTTGCTTTCAGAAAGGTAAACAAATAAATCAGCTCCAATTTTTATTCTACCCAGTTGGTTCTGAATCGTATAGTAAAGGTACATTTTGCCTAAGGAAAACATCTGTAAGTGAAAAGGACCAGAATAGGGTAGGCAAAAAGGACAGTCTGGCTGAAATCCCCTGTGATAAGGACTTGTGAGAGAGCAGAAACAATTTTTCAGGATCTGATTTCTGAGTTTAGAAATTGTAATTTTGGGAGGTTTTAATCTGTAATCAAACTGTCAAAGTCATCTATTATCAAACCATGTATGATATTAGCAGGATTCAGATAGCTGTGAATAAGGGAAATGCAGTGCATAAGAATGTAATGCAGTGTCTAAGTAAACCTTCCTCCCATGCCTAATGCTGTTTACTGACATCAAAACATCAACAGAAATTTATCAATGGTGAGTTGAATCTTTTATCTAAAATATGGCACTGTAGCACTTTTTTGACATTTTAAAAATTAAGAATAGTCAAAAAGTTTCCTCATAAATGATCCAAAACAGTTACTGTTCTGACTGTATCCGAACATACAAACTACCTACTTACTATAAGGGCAAGAAAAGAATTTGACTACCTTGCTATCTAAAGACTCTGAGCTCACTATAAATGAGGTTGCTTTGATCTGGAAATTTCAACTGCAGTTTGAGAATCCCAACTTTATACATGCAAGCTTGAATATTTTGGCAGGCTTTCAAAATTTAAAGCTTATACTCCTTCTGAATACCAACTATTACATAAAACACGTTAATGAGACTCATTTTAGTGTGCTGCAATGAAAGTAACATCCCCTTCTGAGGATAGTACATGAAAGGATGAAACAGCATGATCCAAAATTTCTGTGAAGTCCTGATAAAAACATACGATTAAGTAGAAAGAAAGGAAAAAAAGTAATTATGGTACTGAAAATTGAGCCTAATTAGCTAGCATGCTAACCAAGAATGTCATGAAACAAATAAATAAATTATGTTCTCCTTCCTGAAATAAGCTTTCCCCACTTTTTTAGGAGGCAAAACTCTTTTGAATATGAGGTCTTCCAAAATGCACCTCTGTAACCTACCACCACTAAAACAAGACTTGGTCATAAATTTCTTTTCCAAAACATGTTTCATGCTTGAATTGAATCTATCTAACCACAGGTGTTTCATTCTCTGTTATGCAAACATACCAGGAGAAAATCCTGTCCTGCTCTTTCTTGCTAACACACAGTAATGGTGGAAAAAGACAATGTTGTGAGTAATAGTCATTAATCATAACTTTGGCACTTGAGTTATAAACACACGGATAAATATCCCAAGGATTCAGTCAAGACAATGATGACACAGTATACTGAAATAACATGGAAAGCAATGCATGACAGAGGAGTGAAGGAAAAATAACCTGAGGACATGAAAACTTATTATATATACACTCTCTAGGATTCAAAATGAATTTTGAATGTTTTTGAGTGTTTTAAAAGTATAACAGGCAGTGTAAGTGTCAGCAATGCATTCTAACATTGCACAGCAGATTACAGGAACATTGCAAGGAATCTGGATCTTCAAGAAAGCCCCTGAAGGATACATTTCCAAATGTAGTCTGTGTCCCAGAGGGGATGCAAAGCAAATGCAAACTTACACAGGATGATTCAGAAGCAGAAGCAGCAGTTTCTACTGACAGTTGGAAATGAGTGACTTATTCATAAGTGTACTGTATGCAGAAGGATGAGTCAATGGCATTAGGGGACCACTGGGTTAATAACACGGCCTGAAAGCTAAAGATTGCAACTTTCAGAGGCAACCAGCTGGCTTGCTGTGACTGGGAAGAGGTATACAGCTTTCATAGCAGTGCTTAAGCTCCTTGAGCCAAAAGTCTCTGAGTAGTTCTGCCTCTTCCTCAGATGGGCGCAGCTGAAGTGCCAAGCAGCCTTGTTCTCTGCCTGCACAGGCTTAGCTGTACCAGTGAGATGTATTCTCCTAAGTACTAAAGTCACAATGATATACTACTAAAGGTTTATTCATGACTTACTATGTGGTTGGGACAGGAGGAAAGATGAAAGAAAACCAAAAAACCTGCAGTAAGAGTTTCAAGATTCCAAATCTCAAAAGCAGTGTTTTCTAGGATAAAGGGTGCCTCAGGTGAAAGGAAGGAGGAAGCCTAAAATCACAATGACTCAGATAAAAGTCCTATTATCAGATTTTAAAAAAGCTAAAATACTAGAGTTCTCTTTGGAGAAAGAAAAAAAAAAAAAAAAGAAAAGCATTGCATCAATATCAATACACAGTTCAGTATGATGGCTGGAAGAAAAGAATATGAAAGGTATAGACCTTGATGGCAAGTCCAATGATAAGAATAAGGAGTATACACCTTATTTTCCAGTTGTTACTAGTGGAACCAAAAATCTGATGAGTTACTAATCACTAATTTCACTATATAAAAGACTCTCTTTTACCTAGCTCTACTTGCTAAGCAACAACATAAATAGTACTGATGTTAATCCCAATATTTACATTCTCTTTGGCTTTACAAGAGATGCAAAAGAATCTTGTTAAAAAGATTGATAAGAAGCATATTTTCATTGTACAGAAGCACTCTTTGATAGTTACAATATCTTGTACCCCAGCAATGGCACTTATCTAGCATTTGTGAACATCAAAGATGGTGGTAAAAAAGTAAGGAAGGAGAAACACCAAAAAAACAGTAGTGAAACAAACCGAAGAAGAATAATTCTTTGTTAAATACCAAAGAATAAATTACTTCAGTATGATAATGATTTTATGGTACATTGAAGTCATATTTCCATGTTATGTACTAGTTTATTTCTTCTCTCAGAAATTTTTACTCCATTCTTCCTTTTTCCCTTTCATCATTTAATATTGCTTTCTGCTCCCATTTTTATCTCAGGGATGACCTGTCTTTAATTCAACTCTAAGACACAATTCTCCTATGCATTTAGTTTGCAATACAAAACAAACATTATTGCAACTTGCAGAAAAAGAATAGGATGCAAAGCTGTAATTAAACTACAATGGGAATTGTATGGCAGTAATTAAAATTTCAAGTCGCTGTCTTACTCAATCTTGTGGCAGATATTTGTGGGGGACAGAGGGAGGGAGGGTGTTGTCACCAACCTTCACCTTTCCAGGTTCCTCCGGAGGTGGGGAGAAGTAAGGGGTTCATTACCCAAACTCATAACAAACCACACATATGCCTTTGAGCAAATCATCTCAATATCCTAAATATTCAGCAGGAAAAAAAGAAAGAAACCGACAGCTTTGGTGGCTGACTTACCATGTTCTAAACTAGATATCTAAAATAGGCTGAATGTCTGTCTAGTTCCTAAATTGACATCACCTGAAAATCCCTGGTCTTCTCCACTGCCTGTAAAGAGTTCCTAGTGTCTCTAGTTCAGATGTTAATACCTAATTTGTTGCTGGACAAGAGAAATTATTATGCTGCCAGGAACTCTCAGCACCTGTAGGAGATGCCTTTCTGTAACTCTTCCAACTTTGACTTCTAGAATCCCTTGCAGAAGGTCTGCTGCCAGCAGGAGTTAAAGGCAAGAAATTTTGCCTAACTAATGTAGCCAGAAGGTTTCCTGACAACATGCCAGTTCCATCCTGACAGCATCCAAAACTGTATGTGCTACTTAAAGAAAAATCTCAATTCAAAATCATCTGGGGAAAACACACCTCCTGTTTCTTTGGACAGAATTTCAGTTACAATCCTGAAAGATCTCTCATAATCTCCTCTCCTCCTCCTTTTTAATTATTTGAAAAATAAAAATAAATATTAAATCCCTCTCATAAAATAATATTTTGCACAGCTATCAACTGGCTTCTGAACATTATTAGCAAGCTTTCTATCATAATTTCTGAAATTTGTCAGCTTCCTCGAGTCTCTCCTTTTCGCATCCCAAAAGCTATTCTTCCAGTGTTAGCTTTGTCTCAGAAATCACGAGCACTGCAGCACTAACTTGCCACTGGGTCCTTCCCTCTTATTAAACGCACTGGGAAACTGAACACATCTCAGGAATTCACTTTTTTTTTTGCCGGGAGGGAGGGTAGGTGAGAGAGGAATGAGTCAATCTGTATTCTGCTACTCTCTCTCTTTTTATGCTTCAGAGGCTGTATTTTTATCTACATCAAAGGGCTTTGCTTTGTTTTCTCACCTGGGTTCTCTCTTTTGTGCTAAGGTGGGAGTGAAGGATTCAGCATGCTGAGAAGTGAACTCCAAAGGAAACAACATCTGTTCTGTTAAGTGTTGGTAAACAGATCCCTATTAGAAACATTTGTACATTTTTCAGCTACTTTTTAAGCACTCTGAGCAAAAATTAACCCTTTGTCATCATAAGCAGAATACATAGTCAAATAAGCAGATAAAGCATAAAGTCGGTGTAGCTTTCTTTCACAAATATTAATTAGGTGATCAGAGATTGGAGTTTCACTTAAATGATGGAAAGACTTTCTGAAATAGGAAGTTTCTTTTACAGTGATTCTCTGATCTCTGATAGCTGTCAAGGCCTGGATTTGCCACCTCTGTATACAATCAATTCTATAGCTGCATCATCTCAATCAATAATAATTTGTCCTCAAGTTTTCATATGATTTATCCTGCTTATGAATAGGAACAAAATATTAATATTTTTTCCAATTACTTTCTTTGTAGTACAAAAAAAAATCTATTTTTCAAAAAAATGTAAACCCTTTTTCACCCTTTTAGCCAGGTTAAAGATGAATTGAAGTCCAAGATCTATAAAAGACTGGATCATGAATTTCAGTTACACAAACTAATATGTGATGTCCAGCATGAACTTGTCAAGAGTAAATCTTGCCAAATATTTGAAGTAAGAGACCTTGTGCAGGGGGGAAAAAGCAAAACAACCACATATTGCAGCTTTGCTCCAGCTTTTGACATAACCTTCAGATAAAAGTCATATGCAGTCTCAGGAAATACAGCGAAGGTTCCCAGATTTAGTTTACTGTCAGTGATTTCTGCTTCTGTGCCTCCTAATTCCATTCTAGGCCAAAAGCAGATGATCCTCAGATTCTTTTTCACCTCCAAAACCTGTGAGTCACCTATATGCTATACCCTTCTCCAGGTGTCAGCAACAACTGCAGCTCCGTGATTTCTAGAGGGTTATGCAAAGGCACAGGAAGGAGATGAAGAAAACCTTCTTTCCTCAACATGACCAAGGTCTAATTAAGGCACTACATAAAAATAATTAATGTACTATGTGAAGCAATTGTTAAGTCTAGAGAAAAATATGAAAGGCAACTGGAGGCTTAAAAAATACATCCATTTAGAATATATTGAATTTATAATCCAGGAGAAAAAGAGAAAAAAAACAACCAACCAACCAAGATATTATATTAACCTTCAAAATGCAAAAGATCACCAAAAAGAAAAAAAAAAGTTACTCCTAATTCCTGTGGCTAGAACAAAGGTAGTCTTAAAAGCATTCGGACAGAGGTTGGGGAACACCCATCCCGAGAAGTTTTTAAATAACAGACAAAACAAACTTCAGTGAACCAGTGTTTAGATACAAATGGTTGTTTTCACCTTGCCCTGACTTTCCCTGTGTTGACTTTAGTAGCCCTGCTTCTGCTCAGAATCAAAGTATGAAGTGAATTTGAAGTATGAATCAGAAACTCAGATGTCACAAGGCATCCTAAATGACTCTCCTCCCTGCTAAGCAGTCTTTTCTTGCTTGCAAGATGCCCAGTTTGTCATGCACACGATGTCTATCGTTATTAGAAATTAATTTCTACTGCCTCAGGACATCTACACCCATAATACCACCCAGGACTGAAAACATGAATGAGGGATACTATCAGGAGAAGGAGGGCCAGCTCAAAGTCATCCAGATAAGTGCACGGGACATCTTGTGGGAGGACTAGATCTAGCAATTTTCTATACCTTTCTCTATACCATTGGCCAACGGAGTCATCCCAATCCAGCTGCAACCTGTGTATTCATCTAAGATAGTATTTTGGTACTGGTAGCTTGCCTTCAATGAAGCAACATGACCAGACTAACAGTGATGAACCCCACTCTGCCATTCTGGAAGATCTGGTTGGTTATCTGTGGCCACAAGAGGGAAAAAATTAATAAAAACAACAACAAAAAATATGGAAGGGGCAGTATCTTTGAAAAACCTTTAGGGTCTTTTAATTGAGATATGTGTTTGCCACTTCTTTATAGGTGATATCAAAATCTATAAAAAGTTACAAGTCAGTTCATCCCATTTAAGATTCTTGCATTTAAAATGCAAGTTTGAGTAATGTCTTTATTCTGTAAAACCTGTATTTATGAGAACAAGTAGAGACCTTATTGAATCAACTGTCTCTATTACAAATATTGGGCATAAAGTAGATGATTACCATATAACTTGGAGACAAATTTGAATTAAATATTGATCCATCCAAACTCTTTAACAGCCAGAAAATAGCCCAATTGCCATGGATGTTGAAGTCTCTAATGGCTTAGATGAACACTATGACACACACAAAGGAAGATTATACAGTATTTAAAAAATAGAACACAGGGTTCCAGGGTTATTTGTTGGAAGTAATGAAAAATATAGTGACAGCTGTAAGAAGCTAAAATCTAATATATAATAGCTAAGTGTGAACAGCAGACTGTTCAGTGCAATGATTAGCACTTGGATGAATGAAGCCAATTTCTAATCTTTCTGATAGACATGAAGTGCACCAAGTGAACAACGGAGAAGGTGACAGCATTAGTGTTGGGGTTTTTTTAATTGATAGCACTATATGTGGTGGCTGGTTGGTGGGCAGTTTTACTTTGTGTTTTTTGCAGAGCTTTGAGAAGAAATAAATTAACCATAAGCTTTCTGTCTGGCCAATGCTACGATAGCAAAATACATAACAGAAAAGGAAGGTCTCTACAGGGCCTTCCAAGGCGTACTGCAGATATCCAGAAATTGAAATAACTATGAGTTTCAGGAACAGTCAAGTATCTTTATGCTATATTCTTTGTCTGCCTTCATTGTTTCATTGCCCAAACACTAAATAACAGATTCTAAGCTGAAAGAGACTTAATTTGACCTGCAATAAATAGTCAATTTTTCTTTATTATCAGGAGCCAGCAGAGCTGATGTAAATATAACAATCTCAAATCACAGTGAAGCTGAGGTGAGATAAAGCAAGTCTGCATTGCTGAACAGTCTCTGGGTATAACTGGTTGAAAAATCTCTTACGTGTGATGGCAAAGTGGATAAATGAGCACTCCAGTAAACTCTATTCACAGCCCACTTTTTCTTATCCCACAGCACTTTCATCTTAGGAACTACTTTTACTGCTGATTTCTAGCACCTTGACTTTGATGAAGTGTTGGACTGAGAACAGACTTCACTCACATGATCCTCCCAGCTTAACAGCTGACCACGGAGAGCTACAAACTAAACCAAGTCTTCCGATGAGGTGATTACCCATCAGTTGCTTTATTTAGGCTTTATTTCCATAGCTTGCTTGTAAGAACTTCACGTGAAAGCGTGTGAATGAGTGTGAAGTAAAGTCATCCACTACTTCTCTAGCCAGTAGAACTGACAACATCACAAGAAATATGTTAGCTAAATTCTATCAGTAGTTCCCCCAAAATATAAACATGAACAAGAATAGTTACGGTTAGTGATTAAAATTTTAAGGGAAGCCAATGAAAGCATCAGCAGAAAGGATTATCTTATGCAGCCTTTTTTCAAAATTAAGTAACTAGACTTAAAACACACAGAACCAAATTATTTCTCATTGGTTCATTACTCCAATGATATTTTTCTGAACTGCATGATTTTCAGCAAGTCTAAACTAAGTGTGGCAGGCTATGAATAAACTGTCTGAAACTTGAATAACATATTTCTGATTATTTTAAGTTTTTACTAACTAAAAATCACAGTTTAGGTATTGAGGGTCATCACAGTGAGGGTTCTGTTTGAATTACAGGTTTTACAGGTTTTTAAACCCCTTCAAAGTCATTTCTTGAAATCTTTGAAATTTGGATATTATTCAAAAGCCTGTAAAAACAGAAAAAAAATCAGCTGACATAAAGCAACAAAATTACTAATACAGGTAATCTATTAATACATGTTAGAACCCTATGCTATAATGATACTTTCATTTATCTTGCCAACTAATACTGTTTATGCTTCAAAAACCACTAGACATTTTAAAAGCAAGGTTAGGGGGTTTTTTTCCCTCCTAATGAAGCTTCTTTTCTAAACATTACACTCAAAAAATCACAACATGTTTCACATCATCCAGTAAAATTGATTCTGGGAGGAATAAATTGGATTTGAGCGATAAACATTTCATTTTGAAATTATTCACCTGCTATTGAAAACAATGTACACTGTCCTTTTTGAAATAAATTAAAGTAATATTTCTGTAGTAGAAGGAGTTTATTTTTTTTCTAAGGTTAAAATGCTGTCCAGAACTGGTAACAATGAAGCTGAGGGTAATAATTGTTTGGATCAGATTTTCATCCAAGACTTTTGCATACACATAAAAAGCCTCCTGCGGATTGCCTTCATCACTCTTCATTCTTAAATTATCAGGTGGAAATAGGTATTTTTAATTTAGGTTCCCCACTTGGTCGCAAATTGAAAAGTCTGTGGGAATTTAAAATAGCCAAGACAAGTGATCATCACTCTATTTGGGAAAAGAACAGATTGAGAAGCATTCTTTGCTCCTGCAAAACCAGCACTATAGCCCAACAAACCTGTTTTTCCAAGAATCATGTCATAAAAACCTTAAATATGGAAGTTTATTTTCTGTCATGGCTATCTTTTATATTGCTATAAAATTTTAAAATGAGAATCAAGGTGTTTACTGAGGGGTAGGTGACTCTTTTGTCCTGAGAGCTGAGGGAAATGTATTGAGTTCTTAGAATAAGTAGGAACCACATTTATGTCATTGTAAGAAGGCTCATAAAAGCATCTTTGATAAAGAAATATACTAAAAAGTGAAAAAAAAAGAAATTGTACACCTTTTATTTCCTCTTCTGGATTTTGTAGTTATAAATACATGCAGAGGTTCTGGAAAAAACTTGAGCATCCTTTTTTCCCAATGGTTTTATATGCCTTTATACAAGTATATTAAATGTCTTAAGTATATTTTTATGTTCAGTTTGGCTGTGGATGTTGGGTTTGGGGACTTTGGTTAGGTTTTGAGGGGTTTTGTGTTGGTTTCTTTTTCTGTATTGGGCAAATATTCAAAGGACAGGTTAGATTTGTTCTTTTTAAACAGTTGAGTTAATGAATGTTGCTTTTTTCTGACACTTGATATCCTCAGCTTTCAGTGTAGAAAGATCAGATTTTTTTTCTCTGTCATGGTTTCAGTTGGGATAGAGTCATTTTTCTTACTGGCAGCTGGTCTAGTGCAATGTTTTGAATTTGGGATGAGAAATAGTGCTGATGATACTCTCCTTTTTTTAGTTATTGCTCAGCAGTTAAGGATTTTGTCCTCCTCACACTACCCCCCCCAGCGAGTAGGCCGGGAGTACACAGGAAGTTAGGAGGGGACACAGCAGGGACAGCTTGACCCCAAATGACCAAAAGGATATTCCATACCATGTGACATCATGCTTAGTATATAAAGATGGGGGAAGAAGAAGGAAGGGGAGGACATTCCCCTTGAATGCCGTTTGTCTTCCCAAGTAACAGTTACATGAGATAGAGCCCTGCTTCCTGGAGATGGCTGAACAGCTGCTTACTGATGGAGAGCAGTGAATAAGTTCCTTGCTCTGCTTTGCTTGATCATGTGACATTTGTTTGACTTATTAAACTGTCTTTATCTCAGCCTATGAGTTTTCTCACTTCTACTCTTCAAATTCTCTCCCCCATCCTACTAGGGAGGAGTGAGAGAGCAAGAGAGCAGCTGCATGGTCCTGGATGCCAGCTAGACTCAAACCATGACAGTTATTGAAATAAAGTGCACTATTTACATCTACTTGGAAATATTTGTTTCCTTAGTAGAAGCATGATTTTAAAAGAGACTCTTGGCCTTAAGTTTTAACAAGACTTTTCTCCCATATCTTAATTTGGAACAAGTAAGGTGTTCATCAGTCTACTGTTATATAAATAAAGAGAAAAAGAAATAGCAGTAGCAGTGATTGTCCTTCATGTCAATGAAAAATGGCTTGAAACTAAACAGGAAGAAGAACGGAACAGAGACCTCCTTTACTGTGATCTCCGAAAAAGCAAGACATCAGATTTACACCTATGAAGACAGACCATTATGGTATAAAGATAAAATTATCATTTCATTTCAATGAATAAAATCAATTAAAAATATATAAAATGAAAGCTAGTTAGTTTCTTATGTAGATATTATGTAATTTGACACTTAATGCAATTCTAGTTTTAGCCCTTTACCTAATTACTTCACAGGCATACCACAGGAGAGAGGATGGCTTCCTCTTCTTCATGAAGAAATAGTTATTCCAGAAAAGACTTTGAAACCAGTGCACTTTTGTTCATCTGTATACCTGTGCACACACATCCATGATGGATATAATGTGTTTTTTTTTTCCTCTCACCCCTCTTTCACACATACCTTTTCAGTTACAGAAAACCGCACTAGACAGTTTCCAGTATTTGATCACTTCTGGAACATGTTAAAATCAGAAGACATTTCTTACTACGCCAGGTTCTGCAAATGCACAAAACACAGATAGTGTTCTAATTCTCTTATAAAATGTTCTCTCCTTTTCAGGACACTACTGTATTCATTAATTTTTTGTGCTCATCATCAAGTTATGTATGTCATCACTTTCAGATATCTGAAATCCAGTAGCTGGGTTATCTGGTTACTTCCTGATGGATGTCAAACCAGCATTCATTTCACAACTTTATCAACCAGCACTCCAGAACTAACTTGATTCTTAAAATAGCATGGTCATTTTTGCAAGGCAAAGCAAGGTCAAGTCCTACCAACCCTAAATGTGTTACCTGCAGAGGCAGTTCAGGTACCTTCCTGACCCTGAGCCCATATGAAACCCTGACAATGCACACATAGTCTCATGCTCCAGGTCTGACAACGTTTATTTGGCTGCATGTAACATACATCCTACATGCTACGTCTTATATGCTGAATCCTCTGCATCCTTTAAGCTAAAGCTACAATGCCCAAAACATCAGCTTATTGTTAATTTCTAGGAGATTTTTAAAAAAGAGATAAAAGGGACATGGATCTGTTGAAGCGAGTCCAGACAAGGGTCATGAAAAAGATCAGATGGCTGGAGTGTAGTGATGTGACAAGGGGCAATGGTTTTAAACTGAAAAAGTGTAGGTTTAGGTTAGATCTTAGGAAGAAATTCTTTACTGTACGAGAGGTGAGGCACAGGAACAGGTTGCCCAGGGTAGTTGTGGATGCCCCATCCCTGGAAGTGTTTAAGGCCAGGCTGGATGGGACTTTGAGCAACCTGATCTAGTGGGAGGTGTCCCTGCCCATGGCAGGGGGGTTGGAACTGGATGATTCTAAAGATCTCTTCCAACACTAACCATGCTATGATTCTCAGAATCGTCTCAGAATCTCAAGGATTGGAAGGG